>CAUYRB010083280.1:0-86119 GCA_963574695.1 Propithecus perrieri | reverse complement strand
CAATTCCTTTTACAATAGCCTCAAAGAAAATTAAATATCTAGAAATATATTTAACAAAAGATGTAAGAGACTTATACAGGGAGAACTACGAAACACTAAAAAAAGAAATTGTAGAAGATGTAAACAGATGGAAAAACCTACCTTGCTCATGGATTGGTAGAACCAATATCGTTAAAATGTCCATACTACCCAAAGTGATCTACAGAATTAATGCAATCCCTATCAAAATCCCATTATCATTCTTTACAGATCTGGAAAAAATAATTCTACTCTTTGTATGGAACCAGAAAAGACCTCGTATAGCCAAAACGATCTTAAGTAAAAAGAAACCCTCTTTTCTTCTTTTGGCTAGCTACCATCCTGGAGTGACAAGCTAGAACTCCAAGTTTAAATGTATTTATATGTGTGTACATGTGTGTGCATGTGTGCCTGCATGTATTGGGGGTAGGGGTCTCAATATGCCAAGTGGCAATTTTAAAAACATTCATTCCACTGTGTAACTAATCTTAAAACACAGGCACAATTTCAGAAATTTAATGAATAAATGTTAAAATAGTGTGCTATTGCAGTAAAAAAAGTGGCTTCTTTATGGGAGAATGACATGTTAACCAGATCCAGGCAGCAAAAAATTAATTATTCATTCAACAGCTTTACCCTGAGTGGCAAATACAAATATTGTGTAGATTTGATCAGATAAATAAAAACTTTTTTTTAGGAAGGGAAAAAAAGATTACCTGTTCTGTTATACTTTTCTCAAAATTTTAGGGATTTAGCTGTATTTGATTAAATTGAACTTTCTTAATTAAAAAAAAAAAACTTTACCAGAAAAGAGTAATACTGTCCAGTTATCTTTATGATGAAAACTATGAAGAACATTCCAATGTGCCCCCTCAGGGCTGCAACCTGAGGGTTCCCCTCTGACTGGAATGTTCTTGTCCCCACTTGTCACATGGCTAATTCCTTCTATCCTTTTGGGTCTCAGTCTTGAATATTAGATCCCCACAGAGATCTGCTCTGACCAAACTACCTAGAATATATTCCTCTATTCTCATTCTTGACCTTAGTCCTCTCTTTGGTTCTTTTGTAACATGGACTACCATGTAAAGTCATTTCATTCATATATTTACTTGTCTTTGTGTGTGTGTATGCATGGCAGGGGGTACTACGTTGTCCCTAAGATATGCGTTCCAAAAGACCAGGTACGTACTCTCTTTTTCACTATTATTTCCTCAGCAAAACCTAGTAGAGGAAAAAGGTATTCAATAAATAATTTCTGAATGAATAAAGGTGAGTTCAGACTTTGACATTTTTAGGGATGCAATATTCAAAATAGGAATTTGTGAGAAAGAACAAGGTATAAGTGACTTTGCCATTTACCAGATAGTAACATTAAAAACTATATATATATATAAATATATATATTCGCATTATCTACATACATAGTTATTTGTGATAGTTATGTTCTATAATGTTTCCTTGAACACCGACTTAGCAAATACCGAACCATTGCTCCTAGGGGAATTATAGGGTTAGGTGCCTTGTGAGCCCTCTGGTCACAACATTTTTATCAATCAGTACATAAACTTGTTACCATTTTCTCCTTCCTTCCTTCCTTCCTTCCTTCCTTCCTTCCTTCCTTCCTTCCTTCCTTCCTTCTTTCCTTTCTCTTTTTTTGTGAGAACACTTAAGATCTACCTCTTAGCAAGTTTCTAGTATAATTAAAGTATAGTTAACAATGGTCACTGTGCTGTACATTAGGTCTCCAGAACTTATTCATCCTGCATTACTGTAACTTTGTACCTTTTGACCAACATCTCCCCATATCCCTCTTTCAAAGCCAATAAAAATGACAACAAAACCACATAATCTTGTTTTATGTGTGTTTGATATAAAGACACCTTTTAAACATATATCATTGATTCATTAACATTGGTCTCATGGCCAACAGCACTGTAACTCACGTCTGAACAAAGCTCATCTAACACATGCATTTTCTCCATAAGGGGCATCACAGTCTTCTTGTGTTTCAGAACACGAGACAGCACTATGCTTGGTGCCAATTTTAAATAGCAAAACCATCAACAAAAAAACCCACAAAAATGCGAAGAATATGGCTCTAAATGGACTACCAAAAGGACACTTGTTAACAGTGTGAAAGCTGAAACAAGAAGGCAGAGCATTGCCTTGTTTGATCTCAGCTGAGAAGGTGCCCATTAGATGATTCAAATATTTTACTGCTCTGTGCATGTCCACAAATGACCATAAAAGTGTGACAAGTACTGATTTTTTGATTTGGGAGTTACCAATAAATTTTAGTGAGTAGGTGAATTCATAAATACAAAATCCATGAGTAATGAGGATTAACACTCTGTGTGTGCCTACACATGTATATGTTTTATCATCATCATTCTTAAAAAACAAAGGAAAATTTGAAAAATTATGATGGAAATGTTCATTTTAAATATGTGCTGTTTGTTGCATTCAATTATACCTCAATAAAGTTTTTTTCAAAGTAAAAAATAAATAAATAAATAAATAAATAAATAAATAAATGAATGAATTTACATTCATGTAAAGCTCCTCATCTTTTCTTTTTTTTCCCCCTCATTTGACCAATAACCCTAAAAGTTTCAACCCGTGAGGGTAGGGGGGAAACATCGCTCAGTGTGAGGCTAACAAGCAATACATTCTACCACCAGATTTATCCAAATGTGACAAAAACTTGTCTTGGTAATGTTCATTGTAAGTGTTGATAAGTATATAGTGATTTTAAGAGATTAACGTATTCTGACAACATAAAACAATGCTGACCTGAGTCTTAAAATCCAGCATCTTCCCCCACCATGTCTCATCCTTGCCTTTGACATGAAAATGACCATATCACTTGACTGCATGAATACTCTGAACATAGATTATTTTTTGCAATGTCATAACCATAGGGTAGGCTTTTTCTTTCTCCCATTTTATATTATTTTTCGTATTACAAAAGAAATACATGTTCACTGTACAGAATTTTCAACTTATAGGTAAGCCAAAAAAAAAAAAGAATAAGTAAATAAATAAAAAGTTGCCCCTTTCTAGCATAAGGGACAACCATTATCAATTTTTCAGTGTGTGTGTGTCTCTCTCTAGTCTTTTTCCTGAGTTTACACATGCTGGTTTGTTTCCCTCCCCTTAACCATATATCATTAAAGTCCATCTACATTAGACTGGACTTTTCTATCATTTCCCTTTTGCTGTGAGTAATTCTTTGAGGACATCACATTGTCTTCTCTTTTCCATGTGTAAAGTCAGGAATAGGAACACTTCCTTCTCTTTAGCTCTCTGCTGTAGGATAACTCATTGTAATTCTCTCCTGGTCTGATGGGATTGCCTTACTAGGGTGAGGGTTGGGCTCCTGACAAAGAGGAATCAGTCTGGATCACCATTTTATATGGGACTCCTGAAAAAAATCAGTGTCATGTTAAGGAGGAAAATGATATATCATTTTTCCTTAGAGCTAGAGCTCTGACATCCACTTTGTTTCTTCAGCTGGTATTTGTTTTCAGTTCACTTCCTCATGGTGATGGATCTGGAGACACTGCTGCTGTACATACCTTTGAATAGCTGATGAGGGACAAGTGGTGGACAGTTAAGACAATAATCCATCCCAGGGAGCCAGGGATGAACACCAACAAGCTACAAGCAGAAAAATTTCAAGAAAAGTGAGTCAAGAGGCTGAGACAGAAGGATCGCTTGAGCCCAGGAGTTTGAGGTTGCTGTGAGCTAGGACGCCACGGCACTCTAGCCCGGGCAAAAGAGTGAGACTCCGTCTCAAAAAAAAAAAAAAAAAAAGTGAGTCAAATATTATTCGATTTGATTTCTGATCTAGACCATTCCTAAATAATTTCTAATCTCAGAATATGAAATTCATTTACAGATGGCATGTGATACTCATGGTATTTTTTGTGTCCAACTAGATCTTCTCTAATACATTTTGAGAAAGAAGAGGAAAGCAAGCCTTCAATTTTATACTCTATTAGGTTGTCCCTTCATCCTCTCCAGTGATAATTTTATAGAAGTCGATTACTGAGCCAGAATTAAGCTCTTGAGTGATTTAATGATATTAGCTTCAGGTGAGTTTCACTTTGATATGTCTAATAAGGATGTAACACACTGAAATGCATTCTTGAAGTCTGCTGGAAATATTGATTACACATCAGGAATGCATTTAAACTAATTCATGAGATTCTTGTCAAATCAGTGGTGTGGCAGTTTACATGATAAAAAAAGTGGTGAGTGATTAGCAAGTATCACATTTAAATATAAAAGGTCTCTTCTAAAAGCCCTTCTGTTATGTTGTATAGGAACGATGTCTTGATGAAATAGTATATCAATTTGCCCCTAATCATGATGTTTCACTTAAATTTAACACAGAGAGGTTTGTTTACTCTTGTGCTGTTCAACAAGATAAGCCCAGGTGACCTGATTTATTTATGCTTCATCTACTTTTACTCTGACGACAGTAATTCATCATCTTGCAGGACACGGAAGGGTAGGTAAGCTTCCTGTTGATAGTATCTAATCATGTTGCACATCTTTACATTTTATGTTATTTTCATAGCCATCATTTTATTTGATAAACTTAAAAATTACATGGAGTAGAGTCAGATACTATTTTGGCCACTTTACATAATGAAAATTGAAGTTCAGAGGATTAAATGACCTAAGCTATCAGAGCTAGTAAATTTAAATCCAGATCTTATTATTTCTACATTAGTGTGTTCTTTCTGTACTATATTCCATCTAAGACTAAAAAAAAAATTAAGTCTAAGAAAACAGAAAATTTCACTAATAGACTAAATCTCTTGTGTTCTTGAGGGTAAAATAATTATTAATGTGGAATAGGGAAGATGTCATGGAAACTATTATTTTGAGTGAAATCTTAAAATAAATAGAAGTACTAAAAAAGCAAAAACATCCATTACTGAAATGGTTTTCACACTAAAATAATTGTAAAAATACTATAAAATGATGGATTCTGTCAATTAAAATATAGACACATTCAGTTAATTATTAAGATGATCTACAAATAATAGAGTTTGAAACTGGTCAAAGTGGTAATTAGAAAGTTCTGATAACACATATTTCTGCACAAAGTGGAGAGGGATATAACAGAAGCTAGAGAAACAGATAAAAGAGAAGTTAAATTAGCAGTTTTCAATCCTGTTTCTGACACTTTAATTATCTGAGGGATGCTGTTAGATTCTCAAAAGAAAATTTCACAACAAATTTTATTTCAAATTACTGTAATCATTCCAAGTGCCTATATACACATCATACAGCACTCCTGTAGTAAATGTTACGAACTCAAAATAGTGCTATATTGATAAGTTAGGAGGTAAGTTAGGTAAGTTAGGAGGCACAACTTGATATCTTGGTATAATCCTTGGATACTCATCCTGCCCACTTCAGCAGAGTGCAACGGATGGAGCTCTTAGACTGTAAAGAAATGCACCCCCTCTTAAAGAGGAATGCTGGAAGACATCCTTGCTATTACTATGAAGATGCAAATCATCCCTTCCCAGTCATACTCCTTCCTAGAGAGCCAGCCCCCAAGCTCTGCTTGCCCTGTCTGCACCCTGTGACCTTACACCCATTCAGGGCCATTGCCAATTAAAGCCAATCCAATCAGATTCAATTAAAAATTTGAATGACATGGAGCCTAAATCAGTGTGACATATGTGCTAGATTGAAAGGGAGATTGTATAGAGCTGGGAAAGCCATTTTCATGTTTTGACCACACAAGCACTGCAGCAGGACAGCTGGACAGAGATGAGAAGTGGAAGAGGAAAGCCAAGATGACAAACCTCTTTGACCAGAGATGTGGAGAGAGAGTATTCTTGACTTTCCAGTTCCCAGTTTCCTTGTTGGACTTCTGTCCTGGTTTTCTCTTTGATTCAGTAACATATCCCTGTATCACTTGTATAGGGAATGCTAAGCCTGTTTAAATGAGCCTCTATTTGTTCCAATCAAATGGTTCCTGATTATGGCAACCATGACCTGAACAAAATAGTAGCTACTCTCTATCAAGAGAAATCCTCTAATGGCTGCACAGCCTCAGACTAGGTTTCAGTTGAGTCTAATTGACAGTTACCCTTCTCTAGGAGGAGAAAATAACAGTTCATTCTAATTCCCTTTCAGCAGGGCTTCAACAACACTGGTGTGCATCTTATTCTCTCTTAATTGTAAAATTGCAGAATTTTCTACCTGGAAGGGAACCTTAATGATCAAATGCAGCTTTCTTATTTTGTAAATGAGAGAACTGAGAAGCAGAGAGGTCAATTCTCTTGTTCAAAAGCTCGGGCAATTCCTGGCTTGGTTTTCTTCATTTGGCCTCTCTCCACAGGATCATTGCTGTCTACTGATAGAAGGGTCTTTTGAGTTTTCTCTCCTTATAAAAGGTTGAAATGTTCTGCTGTCCATAAAGCCTCCAGCTAACTTTAGGCATCCAGTTAGAATCATGTTCAGCTGCATATAACAAAATGAGAGAGACAACAATGATTTAAATTTATGAAGATGTATTTTATCCTGCATAAAATAAATTCAGAGGTGTGTAGTCTGGGGCAAATGTGGCGGCTCCATGGTCATCCAGGACCCACCCTCCATTTCTATTTCTGCCTTTCCATTCTTGTTGATACTATCTGGCTTTCATCTGCAAGATCACCACAATAGTCCAATATGGTATTTGGAGCTCCATCCATCAAATATGCATTCCAGAAAGCAGGTGGGGGCAGAGGGGGAAAGTGACACATCCAAGCTGTCTGTCTCCTCCACCTAATAACTTTTATTTACATCTCACTGTTCATAGCTCAATAAAATGGCCACTTTAGTACAAAGAGAAGCTGGGAAATACATTATTTGAACTAGGTTCATTGGCATCCTGAATAAAATTGGAGCTCTCTCACTAATAAAGAAAGGGTAAGTGGATGTTTGAACAGCAATGAGAAATCTATTCTATATCTTCCTAGAATTTTTGTCACTCAGTCTTTCTGAAAGGATATATCTAGTGGGTATCTTAGAATATCCCCACCATTAGATGGCATTCTAAACTGTAAGGGCCAAAGAAATCCTTCCTGAGTCATCTCCTTTTCCTACTAGACCCACCGATCCCCCAAACAAAGTCTATCTGAACTTCTGTCTAGTTCTGGTCTCCATCCACTATGAGCTGACTCCTTTTATCCTCTCTTGTTAGAGATTTTGCTGTAGCACATATTGACACCAACGAAATGAAATATGGAAATGCATACCCAAGATATGCTCTACTTAACTGTTTTATAAAGAGTTCCATGCCATCATAGAATCCTGAGTAGGAGAAGTGTCTTCTAGGTCAGTAGTAAGGAAATCTCCACGTCTTCAAAAAATCATCTGTAAAATGATGATAATAATGGTATCAACCTCGTAGGATTTTTACAATGATTAAATGATTTAAAACATGTGCAAAGAACTTAGGACACTGTTTTGGAAAAAAAATAAGTGCCCCATAAGTGTTTTTTATTGTTATTATTTATTATTGTTATTTTTATTATCAACACATGGCTTTTTTTTTTAATACTGAGGAATATTTAATGGACAGCTGGGAGAAAGATATTCTTGTCTCCCAAACTAAAATTCCTTCCAGGAGAATACCTAATGGGGCTAGATGACGAGGGAGAGGCATTATGTTCAGGAAGCCACTACAAAAATGGGCTGCTCTAATTCAGTATGCACTTTATCAAGTCACCTAGTGGTCCCTTACAGTGTGAGTGTTGGGAGACATGCTTCCTGCAAGGGAAGCTTCTCATCCCTGAGGGACCTTCTGAGCCAAAGACAGTGATGAGGTGGCAAGGAAAGTGCTTAGAGGGGAACCAATACACCGAACCAGAAGGGAGACGTGCTAAACTGCCTTCTTCACAAGTTGGCATAGACCCATTCCTGGAAAATTGGGTGCCAGATGTTTCTGGATGAAGCTTTTGCCCAACTTATTGGGTTTCTTGACCATAGTCCGATAATCCACATATACTTTTGTGAGCTGCATGGAAATTTAATGTTGTTCTAAATTAAGTGGACAAGAGAACAAGAATGTGTTAATTATATGCAACAGTGAACCAAGTGTAAAAACCGAAGTCTTTAAATTTATTCTTTGAAACACACTCCTAGTTGAGAAAAAAAAAAAGGAAACTAAGGAAATGACGAGACCATTTAGTGCCTGAAAATTCTGGGGCACTGGGGTGTACTGTACCTTGAATTGTACTTGGAACACTGTTAACTTAGTCGTTATTGAAAGGCTGATGTGTCCTAGGCAGTGATTGTAATTAAAGCCTGGTTTGGGAGTCTTTTTTTTATCCCCGATATGGCTCTAAGAGTGCGTGAGAAAGTTCTGAGGATTGACATTTGGTAAGAAGCAGAGTGACTTTTGTATCCTGAGTAAATCACTTCCAATGAAGAATGAGAATTAGAGACAAGGACAGGAACAAAAGGTTTAAGGGAAAGGAGGATCTTAGGTGAAAAGGAACATATAATTCTATCAGAATGATTTATACTGACATGCTACAAAGGCACATTCACCTAGCAATCACTTTTGCAATAGGGCTAGCAGAGAGAAATTGGAAAGCTTACATGGACTGAAATTCACTTCAAGTCCCTGTTTGGATCCTCTTTTTCTGTAGTTTTCTTTGAAGTATACAAAAATAGACCTTCGAGTATGATTTTCCATTTCCCATCATTGGCTAAATCACAAGGTGTCTCACACGAGGAATACTAATGCTAAGTACTTTTTAGATGAGGAGAAAGGGGACAAAGGTTATCAAGGAAGATCTCCGAAGAACATGAAATCGGCATTCAGGAAAGTAACTGCCTTCCCTCTAACTCTGTGGCCAAGTCTCTCCTGCTTTCTCAAAGATGATTCAGGTTCCCCAATGTAAAATGAGAATCATTCTCACCACCTATCTCATCCCTTCAAAGTAAATAAAGATTTAATATATAGTAGCTGCACTAGTAGCTTTGTATGTCAAATTAACATTAGTCTGCTGAATTTGCGAATTTGCGACAGAGTCTGGAAGATAGAAATATAGGTATAGATATATAAATATACTGTGCTTAAAGTCCATTATTAATTGGTCATCATTTCTTAGTTAGTAATCAAGCTTTTTCTAATCAGTAAAGATCATTTGGGGAGTGGAGTTGGTTGTTAAACAGCAGCTCTCTATCCTGCAAATGGGGAAAGACCTGAAAAATGCAGATGGTATCAATAAACTACATTTGGATTCTGAAACACAATTGAGGATACTGAGATGAGGACCCTTTCCAAAGGAAGGGGAGCATTCCATAAGAGGAGAAGCAGGGAAACTTGCTGGCCTGCAATCTGACTGGGGAGGACGAAGGAGAACACGCAGATGAATCCATGAAACTAACTTCTATAGAAGGAGCAAGAATCATAGGAAAGGAAGGTGGAAGTTGTGGGAGGTCCCTGATGACTCATATGAACAAAGAACTGGAAAACTGACCTGAAATAACTCTTAGAATATCCGCTGCCTACATACCAATCGTGGAGGCTGGGTAATATTATAAACAAAGAGTATTTGAGATCACTACTCAGGACAATGTGATTTTATGGTTATGGCTGAGACTTGGTGGGATAGTTGCTGTCTGACCTTGGTTGTCAATACTGAGAACCTCTGACTGGAGGCTTAAGCCTCTCTGGGTCCAGGTTTTGCAAACGCCTTTTCTTGGAGGCTTGATCCTGCCCAGTTTCCTTTGGCACAGGCTAGGGGCTCATTTAAATTCTTTCTTAAAAAAACTGAAAACATTGCTTTGTTATTTTTATGCGCTATTATAAACGCCTGCTGTAAGCAGGTTCAAGGGATTTGGGGGCTGATGTGAAAGGCAGTAACACTCAACAAGCTTTACTGAGCACTTATTCCACTGGGTTGTCTGACAGGGAAGTTCCTCACAGCATGAGACCATCCAGAGACTTAAGGGGAAGAGCCACCATCTAGGACAGGAAGAGGGCAAGGGAACTGCTGGGTGAGAGCAAGATCAGAAAGGGGCTAACATACGTAGGTGATGTCACTCAGCAGCCCTGCAGAGGACCCTGGGTCAGAGAGCTTCAAAAGGCCATGGCATTTTGGTCTTATAACCACAAGGCTCTATCTTGTCAATGAGTAGCAGCTTCCAGGTAAGATTTGACAGAGTATGCAAAGCAAGCAGGCTCTAAATAGCTAGAAATCTGTTGTTTGCTTGGGTTATTTTTAAAACAATTGCACGTGTCAAAATTTGACTTTGAGCATTTTTTTACATGTTTGCTGGTCATTATTCTGTCTTCTTTTGAAAAGTTTCTGTTCATTTCCTTTGCCCATTTGTTGATGGGGTTGTTTGATTTTTTCAAAGTCAAAAAAATTTGACTTTGGTGTTGGTGGGTTTTTAAGCTGATGGGTCTCAGCCTGCAGTGAAGAAACGAACAAACTGGCCTATGCACAGAGGAAATCTTTGGCACATTTATATAACAGTTATGATAAATGGTTTCCATTTATCATAAAATTTGAATAACATAAAAAATAAATTAAAAAATTTAAAATTCATATAACACAAAAATATAAAGAAGAAAGTAAAAATGACTCCATATCTTTCAACTCATAGATAAGTACTATTAACATTTTGGTCTGTGTTCATATTTGTATATCTACACACATATATAATATAAACACATTGTCATAGATATAAGTACAGATCTCAATTATAATTTTTATTTTTGCATAGAATTTTACTGTGTCTATACTTATGGTTTACTTTGAAAAATTCTTCTTGATATATATTTAGGTTTTATCCATTTTTTACTAATACAAATAATTCTTCAATTACCAATCTTATGCATCATTTTCCAATTTCCATCAATTCCTAGAAGTGGGATTACTGAATCAAAGTGAATGCATATTTAACATATTTGACACCAATTTCCATATTGTCTTCTATATTTGTATCAATTTACACTCCATATATATTCATGAACTGTAGATTAAATTAGGAGGGACTGTCATGAAAGTTAAAGCACAAAATGGGTGAGACACGTAAAAGTTACTATGGGAAGAACTTTGCCCTTAAAATTGTATTTGGAACAAGAAGGTGATCACAGCAGTACATCCACTGTCCCTTCGACTTCTTGGAGAAAGTAGAAGTCCGCAGGAGTGAAGGCTTTCAGCCTTCAGTTCCTACCCCGCAGCCTCATTTCCATACTACATTACTTATTGAATCAGAGGAAGAGGACCCCCTACTTTTTTCTGAAGCTCTTGGTCAAACTCTATTTCTTAACATTTTCACTCTTTTACTCTGTCTTTATCAAATGCTTCTCTTAAATCTAGAAACTTGTTGAAAATATCTTCATTCTAACAGAAGTTCTCTTGATGATACCTTCTCTTCAATTCTACACCTAGGGGAAAAGAAAAATGCACCAAGTTCCAAGCACATGAAAATGCCCACTATACAATCCTTTAGCCTAACACAGCCTTTCTGGGACTCTTAAACATCTTGTCACAGTTTTGTGACCTAAAGCAAAATAATGATTAATTCTAAGAAATAATTTATAATCCTTTTCTTAATAAATTAGAATTTAATGCATAACATCCTTTCTTATACAGGATAAACTCCCTCTTTGGCCTCATATCTTGTCCGTCTTCTTTCAGCCTATGGAGACCCCCTGAACTCTTCCTGAGTGACTTGGTTCTCCTCTGCCTGTTTGAGGAAACAAATTCAACTCTGGTTGCTCTCTGGTGGTGTTTGTATTAGTCCTTGACACTTGCCTTCTTCCACTTCATTACAACACTCAAACATGGTCTACATGTCCAATCTCTGCTTTCTCCCTTTCCACTTATTCTTTAACCCACTGCAATATAATTTCTGCTTTTACCAAACTAACTGAAGCTGCTTTGGAAAAGGTCGATAAAGATTGTATACCTACTTTACAAAGCCAGTGGTTTATTTTTACTTTATATCCTGTATGATCTGTCTGCAAATTTGACCATTTCTGTCTTGAAATTTTCCTTGATCCTGGTTTCCTCAGCATTGTTCCCTCACTATTTTCCTTCTACCTCCCTGATTTTTTCTTCTTAGTTTTTTCCTGCCTCTGGTTCTTTTTCCTTAGCTCACCCCTTAAATGTTATTTTTCCTCAAGGCTGCTTTATTAGTGATTTTTTGCCTTGTATACAAACAAACAACATACCCCAAAGCTCAGTGATACAGAACAACAATGGTTTATTCTACTCTCATTTTTGCAAGTTGGCCGAGGTAGTTAGACAGAGTTTAATTGGGTTTCATTCCAGATGCAGGTTGTCTCCGGGTCTGTTCCTTGAGTTTCTCAACCTCCTTTGACCAGTACTCTGACTGGGGCATATTATTTTTGTGGTGGGAGCAAAAGTGCAAGAGGGTGAGCCCAATCATGCATGCATGGTATGATGTTGTGAAATATATATTTGGTCTTCCTTCCCATTTCCTGCCATGACTCCTAAAATCTTTGGAATCCTCAAAATTCTGTGTCTTTTTTTTTGTTAATGAGCTAACTGATGGCTGACAGCCCCTAAATAGCTTCAGCATGGGGGCTGGTCACTGAAAAGATTTAGGCAGGATTTGAGGGGTGACTTAGCCTCACCTCCCAATCTCTGAGGAGGGGATTAAGGCTGAAGGTTGAGTTGATCACCAGTGGCCAATGAATTTAATCAATCACGCCTATGTAATGAAGATTCCACAAAAACACAAAGGACTGGGTTTGGAGAGCTTACAAATACCCAAACACTTGGGGACTTAAACATCCACATGCCAGAAAGGGGGTGCACCCCAACTCCACAAGGACAGAAGCTCTTGTGCTTGGGACCCTTCCAGACCTTGCCCTCTGTATCTCTTCAGCTGGCTGTTTATTTGCATCTTTTAAAATATCCTTTGTAATAAACTGGTAAATGTCAAGTTATTGTTTCTCTGAGTTCTATGAGCCGCTCTAGCAAATTCACTGAGCCTGAGGAAGGGGTTGTGGGAATCTGATTTATAGCTGGTCAGTCAGAAGCACAGGTAAAACAACCTGTGGTTTGCTATCTCCAGGTAGATAGCATCGGAAGTGAACTGAATTAGAAGACGCCCAGCCAGTGTCTGCTGTAGAATTGATTGCTTGGTGCTATAGTTTGAATATTTGTCACTTCCAAAACTCATGTTGAAACTTAATCCCCAATGTGGCAGTCTTGAGAGGTGGGGCTTTTAAGAGGTGATTGGATTGTGAGGGCTCTGCTCTCATGAATGGATTATCATAAGAGTGGAACTGGTGGCAAAGATGAGAGACCTGAGCTAGCATGCTTAGCCCTCACCAGGTGATGCCCTGTACTGTGTCAGGACTCTGCAGAGTCCCCACTAGTAAGGAGGTCCTCACCAGATGCGGCACCTCGACCTTGGACTTCTCAGCCTCCATAGCTGTAAAAAATAAATTCCTTTTCTTCATAAATTACCCAGTTTCAGGTATTCTGTTATAAGTAACAGAAAATGGACTAAGACATTTGGTGTGTGAGGGCAACACTTCCACACATTTGGTCACAGAAGTGTTCTGTGTTGCTTGTGGGGTGAGAGTAGAGGAAAAATAGACATGGGTGTTTCAAATTTTTGCTTACTTTAAAGCTGCTAATGTCTCACTTCCCAAAGAAGATCACCTGGTCCAATCCAAAATTAAAGGATGAAGAAGTAGCCTGTGCTTATCATGAAGCCATGACAAGGCATGGTGCATAACACTACTACAGCGGAGTGAGTTATTGTGACCAATAACTTAATGTGCTAAACCTTCTCATTATCTAGAAGGCCCTGCATGATCTGACCTTAGCTATCTTGCTACCTCTATAATCTCATGTCTTGACACTTTTCCTCTTCTTTGCAAGGTTGTAGAAAGACACAAAGCTGTGTTAATTAAAATAAAATCTTAAGCCCCCCAGCTGACTGAATGGACCCCCTCTTGGCCAAGGCGACCCCCCCCCCAAAAAACCTTGAAGCTGAGTTGCCAGCCATGGGAAGGGAGGTCAGACATGCTTTGTCATGTCCCCTCTGTTTTTGGAGATATTCTTTCTAACAATAAGATACTAAATCATTAACAGGCCTAAGGCAATGCAAAGTAAAGCTTAAACCAAACCTGCAGGCCATAAATTTACTTTAACAGATCACTTGAGTTTTGGTAAATGTCTGGTCATGTGGTTTGTCTCCGATTAACAGACATCCTTAAGTTAAAACATTCCAAGCCTTAAGACAAAGCTTCATTTCTTTAACCAATTACAAATCAAGAATCTTTAAACCCACCTATGATCTGTAAGTCCCCCACTTCGAGATGTCCTGCCTTTTCAGGCCAAACCAATGTATGCTCTCCAAGTATTGACTTAGGACCTTACATGTAACTCAGTTACCGTGGGCATGTTTTCTCAGGACCTCTTGAGGCCATGCCTGGTCACACACATTTGGTTCAGAATAAATCTATTTAAACTATTTTACAAAGTTTGGGATTTTTTCCCATTAACAGCTGCCTCTCAGTTTCTCTACTGTCATAGTTTTTTTGCTTGGCAAACAAAAACTTCAGATTTTTGTGTAAATGTCACTCTTCCAGGGAAGTTGTTACAGTTACTCCAAATTAAGTCAGATTCCCTTGTTATATTTCGTTATAGATTGCTAAAAAATTTTTTTATTGTACTTACCATGCTTTTGATGGAGTGATTTGTCTTTCTTCCTCCCTAGAATTTAAGTTCCTTTATGGTAAGAAGTGTCTTTATTTTGTTCACTGTTATATTTCTAGTACCTACTTACCCTTAATATAATAGACATTCAATAAATAATGAAGTTAATGAATCTACTTGTTCTTCCAGGGCAATTTCATCCATTTCTATGACTTCAACTCTCACCACATTTAATTCTAGAATCTCAAAATCTTTACTGGGCTCTCATCAATATTTGCAATTGGATATTCCATGGCCACTTCATACTGTGCATGTCTAGAAGTCAAATCTTTCTTCTACTCCTGCTTGTGAAAACAGCACAATTCCCCTGACCACCTGTGATGGTTAATTTTATGTGTCAACTTGACTGTACCACAGGGTGCCAATTTGACTAAACAATAGTCTAGCTTTGTGAGAGTGTTTCTGGATTAAATTAACATTTCAGTTGGCATACTGAGTAAAGCAAAGTTCCCTCCCTGTGTGAGTTGGCCTCATCTAATCCACTGAAAGCCCATTAGATCAAAAAGATGGAGAAAGGAAGAATTTTCTCTCTCTGCCTGTCTTTGAGCTAAGACATCAGTCTTGTCTTACTTGGACTGGAATTTATACCATCAGCTTTCCTGGTTCTCAGGCTTTGGACTTGGACTGGAACTATATTGTTAGCTCTCTGGGTCTCCAGCATGCTGACTGCAGATCTTGGGACTTCTCAGCCTCCATAATCATGTAAGCCAATTCCTTACAATAAATCTCTCTTTATCTATCTATCTATTTATCTATCCATCCATCCATCCATCCTCTTGGTTTGCTTCTCTGGAGAATTCTAATATATCCCTTAACTAAAGTTCTGGAAATTATCTTCGGCTCCAAGCATTTCTGAACCATTGCATGTAATTTGTCTCTAAAATCTTCTGTTTTTTACTTCTGAAATGTCTTTTTAGTTAGCATTCTGATTTTTCTTCTCTAGCATGAATAAAATTGGCACTAAAATGTGCAAAAAATATTGTTAAGAAGGAAAGGAAGTCCAAGATTGTGTAGAACAATCTAAGAAAACACCTGGCAGTTCTAAATGTGTTCCAAGTTTCCTGGCCAGGATTAGTCACATCCTAGAGAGTAGAGAACACATACAAACGATACCTCCATGAGGAATTGCTGAGGAAATGTGAAAAACATGAGATAAAGTAAAAGAGTGGAAAATTGGAGCAGGAGCGTCACAGGCAATTGAAGATCTCGATTGACGTTGTGATATCATGGGACTTAAGCTGCAATGTCCCACTGTCTGCCTTGGGGATCAGATTTCCAAAATATCTCCTTGCAGAGACTACACACGAGAGTGTCAGCACCACAACTTGTGAGTTTTCACAAATAAGTAGACAATATGATAGTGACACAGCCCAGGGGTAATGATTAAGAAGGAAAGAGTGAGAAATATTTTTTTTCTTTCTAATAAGAAATATGGACTATCATCACATTTGCATTTGGACATTTACTTGCTGGTCTTTTTGCAGGGGAGATGGAAGGGCTGGATGGTGACAATACCCCCTCCTCTAGTTTGACAAAATGTTGACCACCGTCAGCATTATGACACACTCATAATGTTTGTTTACATAGGATCTGGATAAAATTTATGATTTTATCACAAGCATGTATCTTTATTTAAACAATAAGTGTCTTCTGATGTGCAAAGACATTAAAAGTGGAAATTTTGTTTTAAAAACAAGAGCCTTGGAAATACAGAAATTAGGAATGTCAATGTGCTTAGGTCTATATAATCAGTGTGTAGAGGTGGCAGTGAAGTGTAAATGAAATGTACATAGTGCTCTTTTACTTTTCTTGGATTTCATTGTTGAATCTACATTGAAATGTTTGCCTGAACTGGAAATCCAAATAAACCTTGCTTGTCAAGTCACGTAACTACAAACAGAAGCAATGAGTAATGGTGGACATAGTTAGAAGGGGACAAAAGGAGGAAGCATTTGTAAGTATGACAAGAACAAGTGAAAGTTTAGAAAAAAGGTTGACAAAATGTTTCTCTAGTATAGTGGCAGGGACAATATAGAACATCTTTATAAAATAGCTGTCATATCAGTTAATTAGTATAGGGATCAAAAAATAAATTACTTTCACAGGCAACTCTGTCCAAGATTAAGAAATGAAGCTATAACCTCTGCTTCTATTTTATTATCAATAAAAGTAAATATAAATCATTGCAGAAATAACATGTTGGGTGATGAAACAATAAAAGAGGAATATCATTTTGATATGATTTGGGAGGGGAGACACAAGATGAAGGACTAGAAGCAGCCTGTGCACTTTGATCTCAAGGAGAGGATCGAAAGTTGCAGGTGGATGTCCACCTATGGATGGGGCTTCTTGGAAAGAGCTTTTTAAAACACCCGAGAAGCAACAGAGGATATTCAGAATGAGGAAAATGTGACAGGGTGATTCATTCTGTAAGATTGGCAGGTACCGGGGGGAGGCATCCACACGTGGGGAAGGACAGGAGGTGAGAGCCCTGGGGCTCCTCACTCACCCCACACAGGCACTGCAGCCTGAGCTGTGACAGGGTCCCAATGCCACCACAGACCTCAGGTCTGATCAGGGAGCTGCTTGGAGTTTGTGTGATGACATTGCACCAGAGAGTAGGCACAGCAGGGAGCGGGGGCTACCATTTCCGAGTTATTGCAACTGACACTATTCTGAGCTCTCAGGTACACAATGTCAGTTCTGCAAGCATCTTGGGTTGGCAGCAGCTGCCTCTGCATTGCACCTCCTGGGCCAGGGAAGGAGCAGGCAGAGCAGACACTCTCCAGTGCTGTGCCCTGTGACTGGGAGCCAGGTACTCCCCTCACCCCCTCAACAGTGGATTTGTGCAGAACGGGCACGACAGACACTACAGATATAGTGTAAAAACATAAGATATCACCTGAGAAGCCTTGCAGGGATTGCCTTAGCAGGCCCTGGGCCAGGGGAGAGCCCCAGCCACCAGGTGATCCCTGCTCTGCACCTCTGCCTCTACGACCCCCGCGTTGCTGGCTCCACCTCCGCAGTTCCTGCACTGCTGTCCAATTCTGCGGCCTCACCCACATAGCTCCTGCCCGGCCTCCAGGCTACGGCTCTCACTCTGAGGCTCCAGCACCGTTCCTGCTTCCCACCTCCCCCTAAGGTGCCAGCACTGCTGCCAGGCCCTACGTCTCCGCCCCTGAGGCACCACTGCTGCCACTGAAATCAGGGCTCCATCCCGGATGCTCCAAGGCTGGTGTCAGGACCCACACAGCTTGACCCCCAGAGCTCCAGCACTGTCACTGGGCTCCCACAACCAACTATGAGGCCAGCAAGCCCTGTGGCCCCACCATTGAGGCTCTCATCGGCCACCTGCGGGGAACTGCCCCAAGGTCCAGCACTCCACCAGGGACCCCCTCATCCTCGAGTGGCCATTGCATCTGGACCTTCTTCTTTTTTGAAAGCTACTCTACCTAAGCACAGTTCCTCCAGCTTATATAGCTTAATGATGGATTTACAATTTTGAGATTCATCTAAGACAATTCTCCTAAAGAAATAAGGAATATGAATTTGTATAAAAAATACCAATGATTGCATAAGATTTCTTAATTTTAGTAAAATTAGAAAAGAAGTTCTTTGAAATTTAGTGTCCCTGGATAAACAGACTTAGAATGATAGAAAAGAGGTAATCGAAACAAGCAATAAATCATATTTTATGCAAATTCATAAGGAATCACAATAAAATTCGATGTTACTCCAGGTTGGTTGTGGACGCCATGGTTCTTATGATAACTGTCACATTAAAATTTGGATGATATCTCTTTTTTGGGTCAATATTACAAGCTACTATTTCACAGTACTTAGCCAGAAGACCTTTTCAACTTTTGATTTGTACAAATCTATTGACCTGAAGAGTCCCTCTCATTGTTCTACATTCACTCTAGTGAAAGGATGATGCAAATTCTGTCATTTGCCCTGCCAGACAATCTTCATGCACTGATACTATCTTTACTTTTTTTCTAAATAGACACACACTTTAATCGCCTAACAGAATGTAAACTGATTGAAGATTAGTTCCCTTGTAAGATTTTAAAATGAAAAATTATAGATATAACTACAATCATAATAACTTTTCCAGAAGAAATGCATGTTGAAAATTGTGTGATTTGCATTAAGAGTACCATCATCTCTTGGTAGATAATAGGCACATCTACCAAGAAATCGGACAATAGTAAACATTCTATTCTTTCCTCTCTGTTATTCTAAATACTTCCTTAAGAAAATTATTCATAGAACATATTCTCCAAGATAACATTGTCCAATAGAATAATCTCCTATAGATGTCAAGAAGAGGGCAATTGTTTTAGTAGACATAAAGAACATATGTTCTTACCTGCAAACATTTATTATATCTATAAAATCGTAGTCATTTACTATAATTATGTGTGACCTTTCATTTATGAAGATATTATTACTTACTGTAAGTAGGAAATGATCTCTGGCTATCTTTAAAGTAGTGCTATTATATGGTAGTAACAATAATAATTGTTAATATTTACGGAATACTTAGTATATTCTAGGTACCATACTTATTACTTACACTGTATTTACATGGCTGAAAATTACTGCCACTTTCTTATACCATCTTTAGTGATCAGCAAGACATTTTGGAATATCCAAGTTAAAACACACAGTTGTCAATCATGGAAAAAATTATACATAATTCAGGGGGAATTCTACCTTATAAGATTCTACCCCATGACATTGAGCTCATTAGCATTATTATTTAATTTTAACCAATGGTACTAACTGGTACACAAATCATTAAGATTCTCAGACTTCAATATGCAGATTCATGCAGACATCATAAAATATATATACACTAGGATCTCAGTATCTCAGTGTATTTTATGAGTGTAACTTTTGAGATAGGTTTTTTAATATCTGAAACAAACCAAGCTATATCTATTATTTATGCCTATCTAGCTGTGTAACCAATGATTTGAAAATCAATGACAAATAATCAACTTCATATACAAATCATAAGCCTATTTAAGTCAGTATAATTCTGACAGTTTTCCACTTCACTTACTTTGCACCCCAGCATTATATTAAATTTTATGGACTTGTTTGCCTGAGAAGTCTAGGTTCAGTACTTGCAATCATCTTTTGGGATGATGCCCTTTTAATAAATCTCACATATTCCACTCTAACCAAAGAGTTGAATCTCAGAGCAGTTGCTTCTTGATTGCAAACAAAGAATAATACTTACTAAAACAGGAAAATGTTTATACATAAGCAAGGATACAGCAAAATAGACAATTCTTTGGGTATTACAATCCACATTTACACATGCTTCAAATACAAATAGGTACAGTAGGCACCCCTTAACCTTGGTTTCACTTTCTGAGGTTTCACTTATCTGCAGTTGACCATGGCATGAAAATATTAAATGGAAAATTCCAAAAATAAATAATTCATGAGTTTTAAATGCCTACATCATTCACCTCATCTCATCATGTAGGCATTTTATCATCTCACATCATTACAAGAAGAAGAAAGATGAATATAGTACAATATGATATTTTGAGAAAGAGAGAGACCACATTCACATAACTTTTATTACAGCATATTTTTATAATTGTTCTATTTTATTATTAGTTATTATTATTAGTAAGCGATTAGGCAATCTCTTACTGTGCCTAATTTATAAGTTAAACTTTATCGTAGGTTTGTATGTATAGGAAAAAACATAGTATGGACAGGGTTCAGTTCTATCTGTGGTCTCAAGCATCCACTGGGGGTCTTGGAACATATCCCCTGTGAATAAGGGGCAGGGTGAGCTACAGTATGTTGTTTCCTCTTTAAATAAGACTGAAACTGAGCAAAACAATCTGGATGTTAGAAAATTATAACTGCACAATTTATTCATATATGTCATTGTGAGAGGCTCTAGTTTCAGCCCTCCTTACCTCCTCCATGATCTTCAAATCTAGACCAAGCCATCTCTTCAGATGACTGCAGACAGAGACTCAGTGCTAAAAGCAATGTTATGCAAGGGTTAATACATCAGAGCATTCATATAATTTATTACTTTTGGCTAAAATTCAGATTCCCCAGGAGTTCTTGCTTCAGGACCAGCTTCAATCTTCCCTTCTAATCTTTCATCTCTATTGAGCTATTAGTCATAATTATTTCTCTTAATTTTATCTCCTTTCTCTATTTTTTTCTTTTCCTGAGGTAGGAGTTAAATAAGTACTGAAGCAGCCAATGTTAAATAATAGTGAAAGGAGGATAAACAAATGCTTTCCCAATTTGAAAATAGCTAATGATATCTGGATTATCCTTGTTAACGGTGCAATCCTGTGGGTCTTTATGGCAAAAAGAAATCATCCATCTAATACTAAAGACTGTTGTTAACAGAAAGAAAAATATTGGATGGGCTTAAATCCCATTCTTACATATTAGTTATCTGAAAAATCCATTGAGATAAATTAAGTAGTAAGATGTTATATAAAATTTTAGGTTAAAGGTTGCTTTGGCATTGGTGTCAATATGATATTAGATTCAATACTTGCCTCAAGCTTTTATCTTACTACCTAAAAAGCAATAAAAATAGCAGATGCCTTAGTCATGGTCAGACTTTTTAAAAAACAAATTTCCTTAGTAAGCATCCTGGATTTTAATTTTCCATTCACTTCTACTTTTAAAATTTTCAAATAAAGCTTTTAGTTTGAAGAAATACTATGTCATCTTTGAGACTTAATTATTGGCTTGCTTATGTACAGTTATATTATTGTGATGTTTTAGGAGTAAATAAAGGAATCATAATATTCAACAGATAAGATAGTTTTTCTGGAAGATCCCACTGTTCAATGTGATGGAGTAAAGGGTCTAAAAAAGATTATTATTTTTTGCTTACTATACACGGCACTTTACCTATCTGTATAATTCATTTAATTATACAAGTATTTGTTGATCCCTTATCATATACCAGAAATAGTTCTAGGTTCTAGAACTATATTGCACTTTAAATATCTTATTCATAAACACCCATTTTCATTAGAAATCCTTATTTAATAGTAACTGTTCATCTGCTACTAGTCTTACAACATGTTTTTTTAAATCACCTGTAGATGTTCACTACTTATAAAATATTACATCATCTATTGGATGTAGAAACGGTTTTCTAGTTTCACAAGTCAGAAAAAACTCAACTATTATAAAGATAATACCTGTTTGTTTTGCTTCTCATATTGCATGTAATAAGTACAGTATGATTCAGAATGACTGTAATAATTACATGGAACTCCTCTCCTGAAATTTCTCCAACATTATTTTTGTTTTACTAGTAATCTAGCGACTCCTTAGGAAATCCCCATAAGGGAAGTAAAGCCTAATACCAAAAAAGTACATTTTATGGGCCAAAGACTTTTTTTTTTTTTAAAGATATGGGATCTCACTATGTTGCCCAGGCCAGTCTTGAACTCTTGGCCTCAAGTGATTTTCCCACCACAGCCTCCAGAATCACTGGGATTACAGGCTCAAGCCACCACACCCAGCTCCAAGGCCAAAGATGTCTGTCTTAACAGACATCTCACCAAAGAAGATATGCAGATGGAAAACAAGCATATGAAAAGATGCCTACATAATATGTCATCAGGGAAATGCAAATTAAAACAGCAATGAGGTGCCACGACACATCTATTAGCATGGTTGAAATCCAAAACAACAGCAAACATTGGCAAGGATGTAGAGCAACAGGAGCTCTCATTCATTGTCAGTGGGAATGCAAAATGGTGCATTCACTTTGAAAGACAGTTTGACAGTTTTTTACAAAACTAAATATACTTTTATCATATGATCTAGAAATTATGCTCCTGGTATTTACCTAAAAGCGTTGAAAGTTATGTCCACTCAAAAACCTGCACATGGGTATTTAAAGCAGCTGTACTAATAATTGCCAAAACTTAGAAGCAACCAAGATGTTCTTAAGTAGGTGAATGGATAAATAAACTGTGCTATATCCAGACAAGGAAATATCATTCAATGCTAAGAGGAAATGAGCTATCTAGTCATAGAAAGCCATGAAAAGACATGGTGGAATCTTAAATGCATATTACTAAGCGAAAGAAGCCAATCTGAAAAGACTACATATTGTATGATTCCAACTATGTGACAATCTGGGAAAGTTAAAACTCTGGTGACAATAAAAGATCAGTGATTGCCAGGAGTTGTGGGGGGCAGGGAAGGATACATAGAGCAGAAAGGATTTTTAGGGCAGTGAAATACTCTATATAATACTATAATGGTGGATACATGTCATTATACATTTGTCCAAACCCTAGCATGTGCAACATAAAGAGTGAAGCCTAATGTAAACGATGGACTTCAGATGATAAAGATGCGCCAGTGTTGGTTCATCAAATGTAACAGTTTGGTGGGGAATGTTGAAAATGGGTGAAGCTATGCATGTGCGGGGGAAGGGGTTATATGGGAACTCTCTATACTTTCCTCTCAATTGTTCTGTGAACCTAAAACTTATCTTTAAGAAAAAAAAAACGTTTTACAAATGAAGAAGTGGTGGTTACTTATCCTAGACTCAGGTTCAAATAGGAAGGTCAGGACAGAAGAGTCTGAGTCAGAGCCTATTGTTAAAGCTCTAAAAAGGTAATGATTTCTTTTCCACCATGTTTTTCACATCACTGATTCATCACAAGGTCATATAATAATTTTTACAGTTTCCCTTTAGCTTTGTGCCAGCAGCAATTGCAATTTGTCACCAGTTTTGGGAAAGGATCACAAGGTGGAGAGGTAATATGTGGATGTTTGAAGTGACTTGTACAAATACTAATGATGTTAATATAAGTGTGTATATGCAATAACTAATCAACATTCTAACAAGAAGCTAAAGAACTTACAACAAATTATATTAAACAGCTACAAGAATACATTTAGGGAGCTGCTTGGTTTTTCATTTAAAGCCTCTGTGAATTTTTTAAGTCATTACCAACATTTGAGGCTTTCTGCCTTTCTCTTTCAGTCACCCCAAGGAAAAATGATACAGCGTTTTAATATTAATATAACTAACTACCTTTAGAGACAATTTTTTCAATGGATAGCCTTTGTATCTATACTCCCTTGGAAATTTCTTGCATTTTTTTCAGTGTGTTCAAATTCTTGGCTTGAGATTGACTAAGAATGGAAAACAGGATATGAAAAAATCCTCAATGTCACTAATCATCAGGGAAATGCAAATCAAAACCACAATGAGATATTACCTCATACCTGTCAGAATGGCTATTATCAGAAAAATAAAAGGCAACAAATGTTGACAAGGATATGGAGAAATTGGCACTTTGGTGGAATCTTCCTTTTGGTGGAAGTGTAAGATGATGCAGCTGCTATGGAAAACAGTATGGAGGTTCCTGTTAAAAACAAATACCATTTGAACTAGCAATTCCACTTCTGGAATTTACCCCCAAGAATTAAAATCAGGATCTCAAAGAGATATTAGCATTTGCATGTTCATTGTAGCATTATTCATGATAGCCAAGATGTGAAAGTAACTTAAATGTCCATCAACAAATGAATAGATAAAGAAAATGTGGAAAACGCACATACTGGAATACTATTCAGTCTTAAAAAGAAGGAACTTACGCAATATGCGACAACATGGATGAACCTAGAGGACTTTATACTAAGAAAAATAAGCCAGTCACAGAAAGACAAATACTACGTGATTTCACTTATTTGAAGTATCTAAAGTAGTCAGATTCATACAATCAGAGTGGAGGGAAGTTTCCAGGGTTTGAAGGGTAGGAAGAAATGGGGAATTACCAAGTGATGGCATAAAGTTTCAGCTAAGAAAGGTAAATAAGTTCTAGAAATCTGCTTACAACTTTGTCAACAATACTGATTTATACACTTGTAAAGAGGGTAGATTTCATGTTAAGTATTCTTACTACAATAAAATAAAATGAGATCAAATAAGATAATTTTAAAAATAGGGTAAGGAGCATATTTAGAACTGGGGCTTATCAACAGAAACTTCAACCCCAAAACTAACACGACCGTGTGTGGGATTGCACTTTCAGGGAAGTATTAAAGCATTTCACTAACTTATTTGTCTTCCTTAAGTTTGCTAATAGTCATTCTGTCAGAAATCAGCTACCCAGTTTTTGGAATATGGTTCAGAAACATGTGGTACCTGTGTTAAAGAAAGGGCGATGGATGCTTTGGAGGGGCATGGAGAAAGGGCTGAAAAGAGAGATCTCGTTTTATCAGAATCCTCAGAGTCCAGCCCGTGTCTCCTACAAATGATAGACCCCCAAGAGAATGTCAGTTTCCTAAGTTCAAAGCCTTCCAAAATAACTACACTTTTAATATCACTACAACCCATAGCTAGTTGTGCCCTTTATCCTCTGCTACTAAGTTCTGTTATCTGATCTGCAGCTTGGAGGCCTGGCTGTTGTTAACCCACAAAGGAAAGCTCAAAAATTGTACAGAATTATTGGTTGCTCTTTCTCTATCTAGAAGAAATAGAAAGTTTTTCTAGGAAAGTCTGCTGTATAGTACCACAGGGGTGGAAAGTAAGAATATGACTTTTCATTTATGTCATTAAGACATAGAACTTTCACTTACCTCATTGGTAAAATTCATTCAACGCAACAAATATTGATTGAACCTCTACTATGTGGCAGACAATACTAAGCACTAGATGTCTATCAGTGAGCAAAACAGACAATTTATAGAGCTAACTTACATTTACTTCATTTACCCTCCTAAAGCTCATATTTACATCACAGGGTTGTTGTAGCTATTGAGATATGTAACACATTTGGCATAGTATCTGGCACATAAAAACGGTATAAAATGCAGTTTATCTTTAATAGAAAATAAGGCAAATGGCAACATCCCAGATAGAGTTTAATTTAATCATTTGTCATTGCTATGATGAATATTATAAAAATTAAAGATGTAGATTGATATTTTCTAAGTCAAAACATGCCAAATGTATCTGTGAGTCAGTTGTAAAATGACATAAATCTAACTGTTGATACCCTGATTTTCACAGCAATAGTCTAGCGTATTAACTTAATCATAGCATAATTTCCAAAATTTAAATATTAGTTCTGTTGCAGCTCTTTTTCTCCATTTCTGAATAAGGCTAAGATCTCATCCCAACAGCATGTTCTCTTTCCTGGAAAAAGATGCACATTTGCTGAAAAGCATTCTATGAAATATTTTAACATGCTTGGGAAAAAAGGGGAAATTTAGCAATGCAATTTTCCATTATTAAAAAATGTCTTGATATTTTAAGTAGTGAAAGACAAAGATATCTTTCATGTTTTGCTGTATATGAGACTCAGTCGAAAATCAACTATTTAATTGCCTTTTGATCTTTAGAAATTGAAGATATCTGAAAATTTACAGGATTATTCAGAGTTCCCTTTTAAAAAGTTTGACACTTTTAATAATAATCACCTCAGTTTGCATTAAAATCCTCAATAGCATAATAAAAATATTGTTCTTTACAATGTAAGTAATCCATTAATGAAACTAGGAAGACCAAAAAGGGAATCATAGCTGGAAGAGTCATAAAATTAGTGGCATTACCAAATGAAAAGAATTTTAAGAATCCCAATCAGACTTAAACAATTTTTTCTAAAGATTAAATTATTCTAACAGCCATGCAGTATGAATACACAAAATAAACACATGGCAAAGACAATCAGCATTAAGTGAGAAAAAAATCCATTGTAATATTAAGCACCAAGGAAAGCAGTTCTTGATCAGATATGTTATATTAGATGTCATAAAATTAGCACTGATACTGTTTGGCAGTGGTAGGAAAGAAATTTCCTTAAAATGTGTTTTCTTGAGGAACAGGAAAGTAGGATGCAACCTAATACAGAAAACTGATCATAAGAAATTAAGATCTATTCTGTGTGATGCTCCTTTTGGGTTCCAAATAATACTTTTCTCAAAGATGTCTTCATTTTCTCTACATGAGTTTAAATTTGTTTTAAAATACTACAAACAATCCAGTATTACTCTGAGATTCATGTTAAGGGCAGTTTGCTAATAGTCATTCTGTCAGAAATCAGCTTTCTTTAACACAGGTGCCACGTGTTTCTGAACCATATTCCAAAGTTGAATTTTGGTGGCCAGGTTTCTAGACCTAATCAATGGCATATGCTTTCATTTGTTAGAATCATTACAAACTTACGGAACTTTCCAAGGCAATCCATGAACCCTATGATGATTCAAAATGCATAAATGTGGCACATATTTAAGAGAAAACCATTGCATTTCTCTTCTTATATCCGAACCCATTTTACATAGACGATTTTGTGGTAAGTTACAATGTCTCATTAACCTCATTTCACAGATGGAGAAAAAGACGAAGGAGTTGTCTGCTTGCCTTTTTACTGTCTTTGGGTAGATATAACGGTTTGCAATTTGTCTAACAGAATCACTTTAACAATTTAAAATAAAGTGTAATCTCTCAGACTCCTGTGAACAAACACAAGCTGTGTTTAATGAAACTTCCTACAAGGTAATTTGGATGACCTAGCAAACTTTGTTAGGAAAGCTAAAAATTGTGTAATTTTGGAAAGAGTATTACATCTAAGACTCAGATGCTATATCTAACATCTTTGAGATATAACAATAAGGTTGGTCATATGATACAATATGTCTTTGGATATATGGTGCCTTTGATAAGGACAAAATTCTCATTTGTTACCTATGTGAGCTGAACGTCCTTGGCACCCTAAAAACGTTAATACCTCACAATCGCTCATTGGTGCTTTTTACAACATCGCAATAGCTAATGTTTATTAAATCCATTTCACTTAGGTTATTAACAATTGCTAATAAATGCTAGTCACTGTGCTGAATGATTTTCACAAATATCTCATGCAGACCTCACAACAAATCTATGAGGAAGGAACTATCATTATTTCCATTTTAAAGATTCAAACATTGAAATTCTTAGAAGCTAAGTGATATGTAAATGGTTACACAGCAGGGAAGTAGCAAAAAGTGGAATTTAAATCCAATACCGTGAATCTCCAGGGCCCCGTTTCCTTTATGATATCACAGTGTTCCCAGTGAGGATATGATAAACATGAGGAACAGAGGGATAATTCAGCAGGTCTTTGGAAATGCCGTCCTAGTTATGCTATCACATCATGCTGCTGCATGTCATTCTCTGTCCAGCACTTATCACTGTTGATATTTTTCTTATTTAATTAATTTACGTGTTTATTTATTGTCTGTCTCCTGTTACTAGCATGTAAAAAATGGCCACTTTCTGGAGAGTTGACATTTAGATGGAGATTGATGCTATAAGAAGGAATCTAGGAAATTATTAGGGGAAAGCATTTCAGCCGGAGTAAGAATAGCTAATTCAAAAGCCCCAGATTGAGAAAGAGTTTGGTATATTTGGGGAAAAGAAAGGACAGAGTGTCCAGAGCACAGCAGGATGGGGTTTTGTGGAAGGAGACAAAGGCCAGGCCACATGGAGCTCAGCAGAGCAGGACTGGGAGGTTGTGTTATACTCTGAGCAAGATGGAAGCCCTGAGGGATTTTCAGCACGAGTGGCGTGGTCTTTTCTAAAGGATTTGACTTTGACCCTTGAGCCAACATACTGCAGTGGGGGAGGAGTAGATGTAGAAAGACTGGAAGGCACTGTAATATTCCAGCTGAGCGATAGTCTTGGCTTGGACTAGGAAGGCAGTCATAGAGATGGAAAGAAGTAGTTGGATGCAAGATACATTTTTAAGGCAGAATCGCCTAGGTTTACTGATGGATTGGATATGAGAGATGAGGAAAAGAGAATCCATCTCCATTCCCCTCCCCCATAAACACTCTTTGTTTTCCATCTGTTTTTTTTTTTTTTTATTTTGGATTGAAGTAAAACATTCAGTAAAGTAAACAAATATTAAATGCTCAATTTGTTGTCACGTTGTATATCTGTGGTCCTCAACCCCTGGTCATGGACTGGTACTGGTTGGTGGCCTGTTAGGGACTGGCAGCAGATATCCTCTGCAACCCCCATCCCCCACCCTGATCTGTGGAAAAATTGTCTTCCATGAAACCGGTCCCTGGTGCCAAAAATTTGGGGACTGCGGTTGTATATGTATATGCTTGTGTAACCAACCACCAGATCAGGACATAGTTATTTTCCACACTCCAGGGGCTCCCTTGATGTCCCTCTCAGTCAATGCCACAACTCTTATCTACTTTTTGTATTTTCCCCCAACCCTTTTACCACAATCCGTTTTGCACACTGTAGCCACATTAATCATCTCAGACTGCGGCTTTGTTCATTCTGTTCTGTTTAGTAACGTTAGTCATGCTCCATTGCAACAAGATATCTAAATTTATTACCTTCTAATGCAAATTCTTCCATTGATTCATCCCAATTTTTCTCCCACTTCTTCCCTTGTCATAGATAGAATATTTTATTCATTACTCTCTTCCAGATGTCATGCTCACTTTCATCTTCTAGGACTTTACACATATCTAATTTAAAATATTTTCTCTCTTGGTTCTAGTCATTCTTTAAGACAGCAATTGACCTTCCATAAAAACACCACGATCATTCTCCATTTATCAGAGGTATGTGGCATCTGTACTGCTTCAACATCTATGCTAGCTATGATCTAAATCTTTGTATCCCCCCAAAATTCATGTTGAAAACGAACCCCCCAATGTGATGGTATTAGGAGGTGGAGCCTTTGGGAAGTGATTAGGTCATGGGAGTGGAGCTCTTGTCAGTGGGATTAATGCCCTTATAGGGTGCGAAAGAGACAAGAGTTCTCCCCTTTTGCCATGTGAAGTTGTAGCAAGAAGGGCCCTCACCAGATACTGAATCTGCCAGCACCTCGATCTTGAACTTCCCAGATTCCAGAACTGTGAGAAATAAATTTCTGTTATTTATGACCCACCAGTTTATGCCTTTTGATTTAACAGCTCGAATGGACTAAAACAACACTGAAGTCTTATATTTTGTTGTTTAAGAATGTGTGTTATTCATGTTACTTTAATGTCTACACTACAATCTCTTCTATTTTGTTCCTTTGTATATCTATTGCCTATAGCATGCTACCTGGCACAGATTTGGTGTTCAATAAATACTTGTTAAATACGTGATGAAAGAATGAATTAATATACATTTTAGTTATCTTCCTTGATATATATGTCCTATCTCCCCATCTAGATTGTGTGTTCTCTACAGCAAGGACCAAGTCCTATATTTCCCACGGTATCATTCATAACATCTAGCAAGGCAACCTAGAGAAAATAATAGACTAAAAAGTTAGCAACTCCTGTCTTCTCCAAAATGCATCTCTTTGCCTATCCTAATTGACTTCTCACTGCTAATTCAGGTAACTTTGAGGGGTGTGGGGGAGGGGTGACAATGAATACATCATCTGTGCTCAAATTTGGTGTCTCAATTGTGAAGGATGTTCAGATATATGGTAGAATCCTTTGGCAAACTCAAACCTGAAGGTTCACACAAGAAACACTTTATATAACTGTAAATTTACCAAGCCTGCTCTGGTAAGTAGGTCCTATGTCTAAGAGAAAGACCTGACTATTTTTAAACACTTCTAATAAACTGGTATATAATAGGCATAGAGATCATTTTTATGTAATAACATGAGATTAAAAATAAGCAATCCAGTGCTTTTGGCACTTTTAATGAGGAAACTGAATTGACTGCAAGGCCAATTTGATTATTTTTTACAAAATTCAGTAGTAAGCTACCATCTTCAGTATAAAGGGTATCAGGATATGAAATGGAGAACCTGGGTTCAAGTTCCGATTTTTCCATTAACTAGATGTGTGACTTTGGAGAAGTTGCTTAATTTCTTTGAAATGTAATTTCTTTATCTGCAAAGTGAATAAGACCAGAAAGACTATGAGGGGAGAATGAGACAGTGTAAAGGCTTTGAAGGTATAGGTACCATATACTAGTAATAAGATGATAAAAGCACAATTTAAGAAAAAAGGAAACTGTAATACAGGTCCCATAAATCACAACCATGTCATATTATTGTTTTCTGCAGCTAGTCAGGCATTGTACCACTCAAAGATGTGATTCACTTCTGGCTGTTCCCATCACATCAGCAATCATTGTCATGGTTCTTGTCTCAGACCCCAAACCCCAGCTGTTCTGACCTGCCGCTTGGATTCAACTGAGCACCCCTTTATTAGTGTTGGATTTCAGTAGGCATGGAAATTACAAGTCGTCCTGTTTATTGTGGCAGCTGGTAAACAGATAGCACCCTCTGTTTTATGTCATAGTTCTTGGTACTTGGGAATTGCTAGATTACAAAATTCAGTATCATAATCCTCTGCACTGTCTTAAGAGCAAGCCATCAATAAAGAGTCCTAGAAGCCACTTTTATCACAGCAGACACATCCCTGAGTGCATTGGCATAAAAATAGTTATATTCTTGATAGCTCAGCTGCTGCCTATTATAAAAGTGCAATTAGAATTTCTTCCTTAGCAGTTCATAGTCAAACTCAAAGAAGCAGAGAGTAGAATTTTTATTGCCAGGGGTAGGGGTAGGGGTGGAAATAAGGAGATATTGGTCAAAGGGAAAAAAGTTTCAGTTACAAAAGATGAATGAGTTCTGAAGATTTAATATACAACATGGTGACAATGGTTAACAATATTGTCTTTTTACTTGAAATTTGCTAGGAGGGTAGATCTTAAGCACTCTCACCATACACATACACCCCCCCACACACACACGCATGCATGCAAGAAAGAAAATAATAACTATATGATGTGATAGATGGGTTAATTAGCTGGTTTTGGTAATCATTTCACAATATAAATATATACATGTATCAAAACATCAAGTTGTACTCTAGAAATACAGAATTCCTGTTTTTCAATTATATCTCAATAAAGCTGGAAAAGAAAAATAATTTCTTCCTTAGAGGATAAAAAATTTAAGTAAGTAAACTTTTTTTAAATTTCAGTCAGGAGCCTCATAATGATGTTTCAGTCAATGACAGATTATAATGGAGCTGAAAAATTCCTATTGTCTAGTGATAATGTAATGTCTAGCACACTGCATTACTCACCTGTTTGTGGTGATACTGGTGCAAACAAACCTATTGTACTTCCAGTCATATAATAGTACAGCACATACAATTATGGACAGGACATAATACTTGATAATAAATGGCTGTGTTACTGATTTTATGTATTTACTATACTCTTTATCATTATTTTAGAGTACACTCCTTCTACTCATAAAAAAAAGTTAACTGTAAAACAGCTTCAAGCAGGTCCTTCAGCAGGTATTCCAGAAAAAGGCATTTTTATCATAAGAAATTACAGCTCCATTCATGTTACTGCCCCTGAAGACCTTCCAGCAGGACAAGATGTAGAGGTGGAAAACAGCGATATTGGTGATTCTGTCCCTGTGTAGGCCAGGTTAATGTTTATGTTTGTGTCTTAGTTTTCAACAAAAAGAGCTTAAAAAGTAAAAATAAAAAATTGTAAAAATACAAAATAGCTTATATTAATAGAATAAGGATATAAAGAAAGAAAATATTTTTGTACAACTGTACAATATATGTTTTAAACTGCTATTACAAGAGTCAAAAAGTTAAAACAAATAAAATTTATAAACTATAAAAGTTACAGTGAGTCAAGGTTAATTTGTTATTAAAGAAAGAAAAATTTTTTAACAAATTTTGTGCAGCCTAAATGTACAGTCCTTATAAAGTCTACAGTAGTGAACAGTAATGTCCTAGGCATTCGCGTGCACTCAGGACTCACAAACTAACTCACCCACAGCAACTTCCAGTCCTGCAAGCTTTATCCATGGTAAGTGCCCTATATGAGGGCATTATTTTTTATCTTTTATACTGTATTTTTACGGTAGCATTTCTATGTTTTTATAAGTTTAGATACACATATACTTACCGTTGTGTTACTATTTCCTACAGTGTTCAGTACAGTAACATGCTGTACAAGTATGTAGCCCAGGAGCAATAGGCTATCCCATATAGTGTAGGTATGTAGCAGGCTGTCCCATCTAGATTTGGGTAAGTACATTGCATGATGTTTGCACGGTGATGAACTCGCCTAACCCTATTGTTAAGTGATGCATGACTATATATGTAGAAAATAAGTTAGTAGAAAACTATGCCAGAGGAGTAAAATGTGTTATTCAAAGCATTAATTATAAACTAGTATATAAGATAATTCTATTAAATTCAGAAACAAGATCAAGGTTAATTTTATTGCCAAGTGCTCTTGGCCCTATTTATTTAATAGTAGAGGGTACATAATCTATAAAGGTTAAAAAAAAAAAGTTTAAAGCAATTTAAATTGTTTTACCAAAGGTCAGAAATTAAGTTTTCATGTATTCTTCCCAGAGTAAGTACAATGTCATGGCATTAATAAAAACTAAAAATAAATGTAGAATTTTGAGCAATTTTTTTCCCTGAGGGAACACAGAACCTTGAAAATACATTGAGGGAAATTACTTAACTTCTCTGGAAAAAAATGAATCCTTATATTTCTAAAGAGTTTTGGGTTGTTTTCTAATTCTGCATTACAGTTGGGAAACCATAGAACTTGGTCAACAATTTCTATTTTTAACTATGGATTGATTAGGACTCTAGTAATGCTCTTCCCTCTTCAGTTTATTCATCACTTGGCCTTGTCTTTTTTTCCTAATACAGAGTGGACAGATAAGAAATAACTGTTCCTAAAGTCGCTATGAAATATCACCTCACACCAGTAAGGATGGCTATTATCAAAAAGACAAGAGATAAATGTTGGCAAAGGTGTGGGAATGTAGGTTGGTGCAGCCATTATGGAAAATACTATGGAGGTTCCTAAAGAAATTAAAAATGGAACTACCATGTGACCCAGCAATCCCTCTTCTTGGTCTATACACAATGGAGATAAAGTCACCACCTTGTAAAGATATCTGCATTCTCATGTTCATTGAAGCAGCATTCACGATAGCCAACATATGGAAAAACCTAACATTAATGGATCAATGGATTAGGAAAATGTGGGGGGGGTGTGTGATGGAATATTATTCAGCCTTCACAAAGGAAATTGTGTCATTTGCCACAACATGATTGAAACTGGAGGACATTATGCTAATTAAAATAAGCCAGACACAGAAAAAATTGCATGATATATATGTGTAATATATATATACATATATATATATATATATATATGTTGGGGGTTCAGTTAGAGGAAATTGGGAGATGCAAGTCAAAGGATACAAAATAGCAGATACATAGGATGAACAAGTTCTGAGATCTAACGCACAACATGAGAACTAAAGTTAATAAAATTCTATTGTAATAGAGATTTTTGTTAAATAAGTAGATTTTAGTGACTCTTAGAATACAAAAAAAAACCATGTGAGATGATAGGTATGTTAATCTGTTTCGCTACAGTAACCATTTTGCTACTATGTATATCCCATAACATCATATTGTAAGCCTGAAATATACACAATAAAATTTATTTTTTTTTAAAAAAGAGTTAACTTGTTCTTTATTTTAGAGTTTTCTATCAATCGCTGAAATTTCTGGGCATATTCTCTGAACTATCTAGAGCTAAATGGCAAGCTTAGTTTCTAGTATGTTATATTGTACTTTTATGTCTAAATATTTGATGCCCAACTTGTAGGATTATACAGAAGAGTACAGAAGAGTACTGCATGTGGTTATGTGACAAACTGACATCTGGCTGAACCATATAACTGTTTGCCCAATGGAATGCAAGCAGAAGTGACATACATGTTGTCCAAGTAGAAGCATAAGAGCTATAGTGAGCCTCAGCCACTTCTCCTGCCCTTGCAATGACAATGGCATGTCTAGATAGGAAATGCTCCTTCTTGACCTAGATCCCAGAATGAGAAGATAGATACAGCAGAGCTGCAGCTATCCACAGATGACTCAACACAAATAAGAAACACATTTTGTTGTTATAAGCCACTGAGATTTTGGAGGTGTTTTTTAATGCAAATAACCTAGCAAAACTTGCTAATACACAGGTCTCACCACACTATGACATATTAAAAACAAATGACTGTTTTAGTTCTAATACACAGAAGCAGTCATTCAGCTAGAAATTTAAATAAAAGCTTGATATTTGCATTTGGTCCATTGTCATTGGATTTTCATCATCTTAATTACAGTATTGTTTAGGTACTTGATTAAAAGAATATGTGTGTTGCTTATTGGAAAAAAAAGTTTAAGCTTCAATTTAACACTCAATTTTAAAGAGGCAGATCAAGTTCAGTAGACTGTTGGCATTTATGGATTTAAAATTGACCACTTACAAATGATTGTTAAATCTGTGACATGTGGTAGTTTGTAATTTTGCTGGGGCATCAATTTAAATGATATTCTCAGTGAACCTGTGGCAAAATTATGTCTCTATACATGTCTTTGGAGCACAGTGGCAGATTTACCATGAAGATAAGCCTCGATCTCCTTCCTTGAATGGGCCACTTTCGATATACATGATTCTGTTTTTATAATTTTATATCATATTTTTTTCAAACAGGACCCTTCACATTTTATAAGCTTCAGACCTCATCAAACATAGTTTCATCTTCAGTAAGAGGCAAGAAGTTGAGGTGAAATATGCTTGGACAAAGATGCTAGAGGGAGAATGAAAAAAGAAACTATTAAGTAAATATGTTTAGCAGAAAATCAGCTGAACTTAGTGATTGACTGAATTGTGGAAGGAGAGAGGAAAATAAATAAAAAGTGGATAATCCTATTTCTTTCTTTGATGGCATAATTAATTTCCAAGATAAGGCATGTGTAGCAGACAGACAGGATATCTGGATATCAACTGGCATATGAAAGGCATCTCAATAACACGTTTCTTGCCAAAGTGGAGAAATAGCTAAATACTATTAATACTATAATTAGTTGGATTACAAACTGATTAAATGACTGTACCAAATGACACAGATTGAAGAGTTAACATAAATCTAGATATTCCTAAGGGTGTGTCAAATACCTAGATCTTTATACATCTTCTTTTCAATATGTTTGTTAATAATTTGGACCAAATTATAAGCATATGCTCAACATATTTACATATGTGATGTGATTTTGTGAAAACCAGAGGATAAACTAAAAACCGAAAAGGTGGCAGAAGTAAATTCTAAATCATTTTAATTGAGATACATGACTTGGCAACAACTTTGCTAAAACTGACTTTAACGTTCCAATTATCCTTGAGTACACTTTGTGTCAACAGCGTGATGTTGACCCACAAAGGTTAATGTCATCCTGAGCCACCTTAAAAGAAATTGTTTCTAGATTCTAGAATGAAGGGGAAATGATGGCCTCCGTGGGCTCCACAATGCTTAATGCTGTCTTCAAATAGTGGGTTGGTTGATATGTCCTATCTGATAAGAATGGTTCCATTTGACCTCCCAAGGATAAAGTTAGGATGACTATCAGCCAGTTTAGGTTTATTATAATTAACAGAACTTGTTAATAGAAATATAAAAGATGAAAGTGTTGGAGTGAGTTGCTTCTTGTTCAATCACAGGCTAGAAGACATTGCTTACCTGGCATTTTGTAAGAGTAATTAAAATGTTAGGAAATTGGCTATTTCATGGATTTTAAGGTATTTTTTTAAAGTCAGAGTTGTCAAAATTCTATTGCTCTATGACTCCTTGATAACTTTTATTTCAATTCTAGGTTTTTGGCCCAGCTTTTTCTGAGTTGCTCTTTTAACTCCTAATTCAACAGGCAGCCATCCACAATGTGTTCTTTGCTTTGTTTTCATCTTATTTCATGGATCCAAAAAATAAATTCTTGTTGAAAAGTCATCTAACGCTTTTTATTCTGTTCAAGCAGAATTCAGTTCGTTTATCTACAATATACCTTTAAAAAGTGTAGTTTCTGGCATAATTAAAATTGTTCAAAGACATTCTCTTCACAAAATAAAGACAATGTATGAATATCCATGGTGAAAGTTCCATTCAGCTTAAAAACTATAACCTGATGATTCTAGATTTTTCAGCTCCAATTTTCTTGAAAGACTGTAGTCATGCTTGCTGAAGTTCTCAGCCCAATAACTATTACGTTGGCAGTAATAAATATAAAATCTTCTATCTTTTGCCCAAAGAATTATAGTAGAAAATATTCTTTTAAGGATTATTCCTCTATCTGACACACAAGCCAAATTTTCACCATAAAAATAATTGTGGTCTTGTACTACTTGGAATAGTAGTACTTAGTTAATTCTCTTAAAGTTCAGTGACTAAAAAGGACATTTATTAGCAAAAGAGATAGTAAAATTAACTTTAATGAGTAGTTAGTATTATCCATACATTCTTTTTTGAAATAACAAAGAAATGGATGACCAAATTTAGATTTAGTATTATTATTTCTATTAAAGAGACTACTTAATTATTCAATATAATTACCACAATAAAAAGGGAAAAAACTTGTATCGATTAGTCGAAGTTATTTAAATATTCTGAACAGTCATGGGACAAGGTAAATCAAAAGTAAAGATGAGGAATCAATAATCCTGCTCAAAAAATAATTAAGTAGATATATTTTGAATGCAAACATTATAGAGGGGAATGAGAGGTAATGATAAAAGTGTTGTTACACCATTTATAGTATATTTACCTTTTGTCTTCCCACATCTTAGTAAACTAGGGTACCCTATTACATCACAGAAGTCTTCAGAGAAAACTGATAAAATGAAGGGTACAATTGATCTCTAGATTACATCCTGAAGTTTATTCTTTGTGGCCAAAACTGTCGTTACCCTACACAGGACCACTTGCAATCTAAATGCTACTTTCAAAAGAACCACTAGAGAAAGATATACTCATTAAAAAGTAATAAGATTGTACTAAAATGGTTCAAACAAAATTTTTCACCATATTTATTATAGGCCGTTAATGAGCATGGTCTACCATGTTCCATTATAATCAACATTTAACAAACTCTGAAGACACTATCAACGTTTACTTTCATAGAAACATTAGCAATAAGGAAATATGTGGAATTTTAGGGCATATTAAAATAACTAAAACAAGAACAAATTGTGTTCTTATAGGTTTCAAAAATTTATCTTAAGGGTGACTTTTATTATATAATAGGATAATCATCATATTCTATGATATTAATTATTATCATGGAACCGAATGTTGCTCTCTCAATTCACCTGTAATGCTGCAAACCTGGTAGGATCTCAGTAATAGAAAGCCTTTTATGGAGTAGCCTAATAGACCCCTATAAATATATAAGGCTTATGTTCACTATTCTGTTGAAACTACAAAGCATACAAGCCATTAGCAGGGCTCAAGAATATCAGCTAATAAATAAGAGCTGTAGGATTTAGTGAGTCATTCCAGAAGGAGCCACAGATCAATTGAACTTCAAAGTGGTGTCTCTCCTCAAATGCCGCCCTCTTCAAGAAGCCTTTCCTGACCACTCCATCTAAACTAACCCTTTCATAGTCACTCTCTAGCTCCTTACCATAGTTTGAGTTTTTTCACAGTATTCATCATTATACTGTGTAGCATATTGATTTATTTGTTTATTGTCTATCTCTCCTTCTAGAATGTAAACTCCATAAGGACTAGGATATTATTTAATTTGTTTACAGTTCAACAAGCTGAAACAATGCCTGAAAAATTGGTGACTTTCAATAAATATTTGTCTGTGGTCCCCAACTCCCCAGGCTGCAGACCGGTACTGGTCTGTGGCCTTTTAGGGACTGGGCTGCAGAGCTCTGCTACCTCCCTTCCTCCAGGCCCCTCCCCCTGTCCCAGGTCTGTGGAAAAATTGTATTCCATGAACTTAGCAGGGCATGGGCACACAGCAGGAGGTGGGGGGACCAGTGAGCAAAGCCTCATCTGTATTTACAGCCTCTCCCCATTCCTAGCATCACCACCTGAGCTCTGCCTCCATCCCCTCTTCCCCCGTCTGTGGAAAAATTGTCTTCCATGAAACCAGTTCCTGGTGCCAAAAAGTTTGGGGACTGCTGTAATGAAATCCAAGGGAGGCAGAATATCTGCCAGTAGAAGAGTGAAATCCTTCAGTAAAGTCCTTCCCTCTTGAGAGCATTTGGGATACCGAACACCGCTTACTCAGATATTGCTAAAAGCAAGTGAAAAAGAACACAAATTTCCCTGAACTCAATTTTCTCAATGTGAAGTAGGAGACATAAAGAGTCCAAAAACCTATAAAGCTTTCTTATGAAAAACAATTTTATTCCAAATTATCTACCTACAGTCCAGATTTTTTTTAATCTCCTTGTGCTGAACTGACTATAAAAAGACCACAATCACTAATGTTGAAAAAATTGGATACACACAATCAGAGATATATAGGCAGAATATTCTAAGCAATTAGAATGTAGTTACAGTCCACTGCTCCAAAGAGTGAATTAAAAAACAAATTCAGAAATATTCTGGGGATAATTAGCATCAGAGAAGTTGAACTGAATGTAGAAGTAAAACATTTATAATACATGAGATACTTTTAATACGTTCATCAAAATTTTGGCATTTTTGATTGTGTTAGGGTTATTTATTTTGGCAAAGTACTTAATTTGAATACTGTGGCAGTAAAATCAGCAAGCCATAGAAAGCTGTTTCCTCCATTTGTTAAGGTTTTTAGTGGGTTTCCACAGTACTTAGGAGACTAGCAAGCTTCAGAGATTTATATGATGGGAATTTATATATCCAGAAGTGCTGGGCGAACCCACTGAGGAGAATAGTAGAATCTCACATCCTGTGTGTGGGGAGAAAACACATTTACTGAATGTAGACATTGCATCAAACACTGAAGGATTATCTGATAACAACTGAGGCAGAAATGGAGGTATTCCTGCATTGAAACATGCTTTTGGTAGCAGCCAATTTGAATTAATAAGTGGAAGTGCCCATACTTTCTTCCTGTGAATGTAATGGCCCTATTTTGGTTTTTCTTTCCTACTAGTCAGGCAGTCATAAAGCACTAGTCGTTGGGGAGAACTTGGTAATAATCCCATCCTCTTGATTTTTATTCGAAAAGACAAATCACATGTAAAATATCATTTAAAAAAACTATGATGGACTCTGTCTGATGTATAGATGACCCCAGGTTCCTGAGAAAAGGAATGTTTTCTCATGAGCGGTCGAATATCCTTAATGGCACAAATTGTGGGCCTTTGACACTGTTACCCTTTTTAAAATTTAATGTAAATGACAAGTTAGTGCAGGGAATGTAAATTCCAGTCAAATCAACATTACTCTGTTTGGTTCTGTTTACTTATGCCTTTTAGTTTTATGCTTTTAAAACACTGATATCTTTGTCTTTCCTTAGCTCCATTTAATTTATTCAGCAGTATGCCCTTTTGCTATGTGCAAGAAATCCTCATTTCCCTTCCTTAATCTATTTGCTTTGCGGTCTTATTCAGTGTCAACAAAATAGCCTTGTTTATAAAGAAGGTAACCCAAATTGATGTTTGACATGCAATAGGCTATTTCTGAGTTTAAATGCCCAACACTTGCTTCTAACATTCTTTTCTTAATACCATCCCTAATTGAGCCTTATATTTAATGTCAAATGGAAATGGGAAAACCATATTATGATATAGCAATATTATGACAAGGCATTATTATAAAAAGACATTATTTTTCTAGTTATTCTTTAACTATAAAGCACTAAAGCCTGCCCATTTTCACACCTAAAGCCTGAGAAGCACTGAGTATACTTGAGGAACGTAATGACGAAATTCTTGCTTTGATTATGCCCCTTGCCTAATTTTTCAGCACATTCCGATTTTATAGCATGTTTTGTTATCATTTTAGAAGAGCTATTTTTAGTTCAGTCCTCCATTTGACTTCATACTTCATTCTTTTCCTCTTTTTTTCATTTTTCCTGATTGAAACTTGATATATTCAAAGTGGGAAATGAAGAAGAATAGCCTTCCAGGTTATTTCCTGAAGATAAAATTCAGCTTCAAATCCAAGGAAAATAAAACTGAATTTCAATACCCCATTAAGGATCTTGAACAGCAGAACAATTTGGGAACTTGTTTTTATCAAGCCATTTTGCTATGCCTAATTATTCTTCAAGATTTGGTATTTGGCTATTTGCTAATGCTCTGTGGTCTTCAGATTACTGGATGACTTACGCATTTTATCATCAGAAAGCTTTGAGAATTGTAATTTTTCTACAACAATAACACTTTGGATTATGGGAACAGCACTATTTGTTTTGCCACTGGGTTTCAGAACATATCTTTCTTGTGCTTTAGCAGACTAGATACATCTTCGAGATAACCATGCAACTAAGTCTAGGGCACAGGCCGCTACTCACTTTCTTCTTTTCCTCCCCATCCTCAACTCCTCCCCACTCCCCACTCGCCTTCTCAGTTCCTCAGCACCTCTTGCACATACTCACAAAACAGAGATTAGATAAATTGTCTTTGCTGTTGGTTAGAGACAACATCTTCTTGCTGTTGACAACTACAGTGTTTAGCCTGCTCACACAGTGACACCAGCTTCCTAGCATCTTGCAGACTCCAAGGGATAGAAGAGAGAGACAGAAATGAGGAATATTGGGCACTCTCCTCCACAATCACTCCATAAAAAGGGTAGATCCTCATGGAAAAATATTTACTTTCCAAGTGGGGCAGAAAGTATTACAGTAAGAAGTGGCAGCAAAGTCTATGGCACAACAGATAAAACACAAAATTAAAGGCTTAGAAGAATTGGGGAACCACAGAATGCAGAAAGAAACAAATGCTTGGGAGTTAATCCGTCTTACGCCATTTGGGAACACATTTTGTCTCCAGTCCTTTCCCAAAATCTATACCTCTTGGTCAAAGAGGGTTATATATCAGTGAAGATAATTTTTTTCTAAATAAAATTTCCTTTTATAGCCTTGAGAATTATTGTCAACATAATTTCAGGGTCAGCATACTAAAATTATTGAAAATTTTAAGCTAATGATTTGTTTTACTCTAACAATTAATTGAGCTAAGGCAAGTTAGAAATTTCTGAACATTAGTAAAGCCACGAGATCATCCTTCGATATGTCTAAGACATTTTAAACTGGTGCTTTTGAAATTATTAACATCTAGAGATTGAGCTGCCATTAGGTAAAAATAAAAGTCCAGGGCTATTTTATCTTGCTTGTGTGGAATTTTTGCACAATAGACAAAGGACTGGGGTGTGCTTCCTCTACTTAGCTGAGAAGGCACAAATCAGATTACTTAATCTGATCTTAGAAAGGAGAAACTGTTTTATTTTTCTCTTTTTCTAGGGCCTGGGAAAAATCAGTTCTGATTCATTCAGTTATTCATTAATTTATTCAACAAAATTTGCCCAAATTATTACTGTGCAATAATGTCCGCCGAGTGAATGAAAAAATACATAAAGAATTATATTAATACCTGAAAATTTCTACCTCTTTATCTCATAGAAAATTATTTTCTTAATAAAGGTCTAAAAGGCTATTTTTTGTAAAAATTAACTAGCTGATTCTAAAAATATATAATACAAATGAACTAGAATAGCTATAATAATCTCAAAGAAGAATAACAAAGTTGGACACCTATAGTACCAGATATTAAAATACCATAAAGCAGCAGCAATCAGGACAGAATGTAGATGCAATAGACAAATGCATCAATGGAACAGAGAGTCCACAAATAGATCAAACACATATGATCTTTTGATTTGTGATAAAGACACCAATGAAATTCAGTGGGGGAAAGGATAGTCTTTTCAATAAATCTGCTGAATAAATTAGAATACTTGCATAGAAAAAATTAATCTTGAACTCTACCTTAAAATATATGCAAAATTGCTTTGAAATATATCATACACTTAGATGTGAAAGGTAATATAACACAGCCTCTCTGTTTCTTAGCTTGGGTGGAGACGTACAGCTTTTGGTTCTGTTGATCTTCTCTATTGATTTCCTGTTTTCAATTGCATTGATTTCTGTTCTTTTTAAAATTTATTTTCTTCTGCTTACATTGGCTTAATTTTCTCCATTTGGTGGAAGCTTAGATTATTGACTTTAGATCTTTATTCTTTCCTAGTATAGGCATTGAATGCTATAAATTTCCCTCTATGCAGTGTTTTTACTGTATTCCACAAATTTTCATAAGTTGTATTTTCACTTTAATTTAGTTCAAAGTATTTTCTAATTTCTCTCAAGATTTCTTCTTCCACACATGTGTTATTTAGAAGTGCTTGTTGACTCTCCAAATATTTTGGGATTTTCCAGCTATTTTCTGTTATTGATTTCTAGTTTATATGCCATTGTGGTCTGAGAGAATATATGATATGATTTCTATTCTTGTAATTTCCTAAGGAGTGTTTGATGACCCAGAATATGGTCTATCTTGGTGAATGTTCCTTGTGAACTTAAGAAGAATGTGTATCTGCTATTGTTGGATTAAGTAATCTACAGATGTCAATTATATACAGTTGATTCATGGTGCTGTTAAGTTCAACTATGTCCTTACTGATTTTCTGCCTGCGGGATTTGTCCATTTCTGATAGTATTGTGTTAAAATATCCAACTATAACAGTGCATTCATCTATTTCTACTTGCAGTTCTAGCAGGTTTTGCCTCATTTATTTTGACAGTCTCTTGTTAGGTGAATACCCATTAAGAATTGTTATGTTTTCTTGGAGAACTGACTCCTTTATCATTATGTAATGCCCTTCCTAATCCCTGATAATTTTTCTTGCTTAGAAGTCTGCTCTGTCTGAAATTAATATAGCTATTCCTGCTTTCTTTTGATTAGTATTAGCATAGTGTATCTTTATCTATTTACTTTTAATCCATATATGTCTTTATACTTAAAGAGGGTCTCTTACAGACAACATAGACTTGGCTCTTGTTTTTTGATCCACTTTGACAATCTTCTATCTTTTCATTAGTGTATTTAGACTGATGCCATTTTTTGTTACTGTTTTCTATTTACTGCTCTCATTCTTTTTGCCTATTTTTTATATTCTGTTCTTTTTATGCCTTTTGTGGTTTTAACTGAACATTTTATAGGATTACATTTTCTCTCCTTTCTTAGCATATCAATTACACTTCTTTTGTAACTTCTTTTAGTGGTTGCCCTGAAGTGTGCAACACTAACACTAAAAGCTAACAATAATCTACTTTCAAATAATACTATACCAGTTTTCAGGTAGTTCAAGTACTTTATAAAAACAAAATACTCTTAATTCTTCTGCCTGTCTCTTATACCATCTGTGTTATTCATTTCATTTATACACAAACTATAATTATCAAATGCATTATTGCTATTATTATTTAGAACAAACTGTTATCTGTTAGATCAATTAAGAATAAGAAAAATAAAGGTTTTAATTTTACCTTCACTTTTTCATCCTCTGATGTTCCTCCTTTCTTTAAGCAAATATGAGTTTAAAAATGGTATCAGTTTCCTTCTTTTTGAAAAAACTTCTTTTAACATGTCTTTTAACATGGCACTCATATATATACTCATATAGCTTGACTTTATACTTCCTCCCTCTGGTTCAGAATATGGTCATGTGCCACATAATGATGTTTCAGTCAATGACAGACTGCATATACTGGTCCCATAGGATTATAATACTGTATTTTTAAGGTTCTCTTTCTGTGTTTAGATATGTTTAGACACACAAATACTTACCATTGTGTTGTAATTGTTTAAAGGGTTCGGCATTCTCAATTTGACCTGTATAGACTTCATCAGCCTTGTCTTCACCACTGACACAGATGTGCATCCCAAGCTCCAGCTATGCTAAACTACTGGCAGTTCCCTGAGCATGTCACTGTCTTTCACCCAGCCATGATTTTGTACCTGTTCACGCTACATGTTTTTTTTTTTAATTAAAAACAACATGTACTTTTTCCGTGATCTTTTCTCCCCATTTTTCCCTTTGGTATCCACATATCTAAGATGTTTTGTACACTGTGTTTTCTTTTCCTTTGTTATTTTCTTGTATTTCAGGTACACATAGAGTTACTTGTATTCTCCAAGCCACAGCAGAGTAGAGTGACTTACCTGCACAGGGTCTTTCTTTTACTTATTTCTGCTATTTTATTTGTTTATTTTTGAGCTAGTTCCATATTATTTTATTTCCATAACTATGCATTAGTTTTACTTTCCTCTTTGCTTTTTATTTAAAATTGTTTCCTTAGTTACTCGTCAGTGGTTAGTCTTTTAAATATATTTTGTAAGTGTTTTCAGGCTTCTCCAACAATCCTTACATTTTAATTAAAATTGCGTAGAAATTATAGACTTACCTTTGAAATGTTGTCTCATTTGTAAGCATAATTTACCTTTTCTATTATTCATATTTTGTTTTTCATATTCTTTAATAAAGTTTTAATATGTTCTCCATAAAGGTCTTATATATTCTTTATGTTACTCTCTAAAATCTTTATAGTTTTCACTGCGGCTGTGCATATTATTTCACTTTCTACTTTAATTTGTGGTCAGGTACTATTGATAGAAAGGAATAGAATAGATTTTAATAAGTTAATAATTTATTAGTAAACTTGCTAAACTCTCACTAACTCTAATTTTTAAAATTTTCTATGTGGATGATCATACATTTGCAAATGATAATGATTTTGTCATTTTCTTTCAAATCTTATATGTCATCTTTCTTTGTTTTCAAACTGAATTTTTCTGGACATCCTGGCTACACTATGTTGAAACTTTGTGGAGACAGTAGGCACTTTTGTCTTGTTCCTAAATTTTAAAAAAATGTATCCATCTTCTGTTGTGAGTTATAAAATTTGTTGTAGACTTTTGTTTAGAGGTTTTGCTGAGTAAAAGAACTTCAATTCCTTGTTTTTGAATTTTTTTCTTTTAGTCTCAATTAAGTATTAAACTTTGTCAAATGCCTTTTCCACATTGTTTTCTGCATTGATTGAGATCTATTTGGTAAATGACATTGTTAAATTTCCCTAGTTTTGAATCACTCTTGCATTCCTGAGATTGTGTTATTTTTAATATTCTGTCAAAGTCAGTTAACTAATAATTTATTTAGAATTTTCCATGTGTTAATAAGTTTATTTTTATTTCATATTATCCTCATCTAGTTTGGAAGTCAAGGTTATACTAGCTTTATAAAATACTTGAATAGCTTTCTGGGTTTTTTTTTCATCATTTGAAACAACTTGTAAAATATAGAGATTATCTGTTTATTGAATATTTGATGGAAATTATATGTAAAACATTTTTGGGTAAGTATATCTTTTATTTTCTTCTTTTCTTTTTTTTAGGTGTTGGCAAAGTCTTTGAATGTTATTTCAATGTCTTTAATGAGTACTAATTTATTCATTCATATTTTATTCTCATGTTCATTTTTGCATTTTATACTATTGCCAGAAATTTATTCACTTTACTTGTTCATATTTCCTATGGAATAGTACTGCGTTGTCATCTCCTCTTATCCTGTTTAGTTTCACTTTTAAAATTCTGTTATATTTATATCCCATATTACTTTATTTGTAATTGCAGCATGAACAATCCTTGTCGTTGAGAGACTTTCAGGCATTTTTCTTCAGTTTCTCATATTCCAACATTTGGATATACCAAGATCTAGCTAATGAGTCAGGAGGCAGATTATATTTTCCAAAGATAGCCACAATACATCTCCCAGCTGCTCCTTAAGAGATGAAGTCTGCATTCTCTCCTTTGAAAATGGGAAGGGGTTTGACTCATAGGAATCCAACAGAATGCGGCAGGAATGAAGTGATGTTTTATGACTTCCTAGGCTAGGTAAAAATATACAATGCAGCTTCAGTTTTGTTTGTTGGAATACAGTGATATGGCTACTAGAGAGAAAAATAATAAGGGAGTTGCTTCAGTCACTACTGCTGTACAACAAATGATTCCAAACTTAATGAGTAAGTAAGTGAGGCTTAAACAATGATTGTGTCATGTTCACAGGAATGCTTGTCTTTCTTCTACAATGTCTGAGGCCTCAGCTAGATTCAGTGACTATGGTGACTCAATGGGTGGGGCTCTAATCATCTGAATATTTCCTCAAAGGATTTCTCTTTAACAAAAGATACTCCTACGTAGCTGTGGGAAAAATACCCCCAAAATTTAGCAGCTGTATGCTTTATATCTGGGGCTCTACCTCCACTGCCAATCTCTACGGCAATTTAAGATATCTCTTCACGACCACTAAAAAACAGACAATAAAAGTCTCATTTATCAATATACTTTAGTGGCCATTTTAGAGTCACACAATAGAACTCAAGATAATGGACCCCAAATTTCTAACATCAGTGTCATCTGTGAGGGCATAGACATTTCTTATTTCTCCCACAGCCAAGTTCTCTGGATCGTGATTTCCAAGAAGGGACCCTTTATCTCATGTTTGAATAAAAGTTATCCTTAATGACTGTTCTCCTCTTTTTGTTTCTCATCTACAGAAGGATGTCAAAGGGCGTGTATGCACTTCAGAAATTGTGAACGGAAGCACAGCCTCATTTGGGAGTTTTCTGATGTTAGAGTCCTAGAACAAGGAGTGTAATATCTCTTGTAGGATGGACTTGGAAAGGTTCTCATCTGAGGCAAGGAAAAATTTCTTAAAGTAAAAAATTAGAGGGTATGAACACTTTGGAAACTCTTCTAAAGTTGCCCTTCTAAAATGTTGCTTCTATTTCAATCCCTACCTGTAGGTCTAATTTTCCCAGGGACAGGTGTTTAGAAATACATAATTATTCTAAGATAAGCCATACGTCCATTTTTTTAAGAAGGATAATCACATAAAAAATCCTGCAAAGTAAAATCTCTAACTCAGCAACTGGAAGCTATTCTTTTTTATCAAATTTTTACACATTGTTTTGATATGAAAAATCTAAAGAAACCATCTAGATACTGCCTAATTTTATGCTAGTGTTAATTAGGGTATTGTGTCACAAATAGTATATACTCTAATGATTTTGAATATAATTTATTTTAAAAGTGATATGACAGTCCAAGAGAAAGTCACAGAATGATTATTCAAAATACAGCTGTCTAATAAGAGTTGCAGTTATGCAATTCGCACCAGCATACGCTTAGATAGATAAGTTAGCATGCTCCTAACCATGCAGTGAAAAAGTTCATTTCCTAATGAAATCCTTAATGCTTTTCAAACTTACGTTGTTCTAATACTTGTATTTTCCTTAGTACCATATCAAAATCTTTGTCATCATCATTAACCAACATGTTTATTCAGCCATTGTGTGAATCGCTTTGGTTTGAGTGTACCAAGATAAGTTTCCTGAAGTCCAGTAAACACTCAAAGCTGTTTTGGAACATGATGCAACTAACTGCTTTCCTCTCCCATGAACTCTCTGCGTTAGTGACTCATAACACTGAAATAAACTGGAATTTAAACAGGAAAGATTTATAGATTGAGAATTCTCTGGTTAGAGGTCATAGCCAACTCTAAAATCATTAAACATTGTGTATTTATTCTCTCTAGTTTTTGCCCTGATTTCCTTCAAATGAGAGGAAGTAGCTATGGATATATGAATTTTTTTTCTTTTTAATACATTTTTTCCTAATTGGATTAAGGATAGGGTTACATTTGTTAAAATGATGGGTTGAACATATGTATTAGCTTCCATTCCTCACCTAAACCCCAGTAACCCAACAATAAAGGGATTTTTTTTAGATAGCATAACAAGGACAAAGATAATAGGAGAGAATATAATCATAATAAATTTTTGGAAACTAGAAAACAGATGGACTAGAAAGCTAAATCCTAAATTGGCAGTGAGCATCTGAGGAGCAACTTAATTTTATATTAAAGAACTCTCAGAGAATCCAAATTAATGATACCACTAACTTCTGTAGATGGGAGGCTGTGGGGGGAGATTGGGACTAAAAATTCAATTATAGCCAAAAGCCTTTTTCAAAAGCAGTTAGGTCCTCAGATCCTCTCCACTTTCCTGTGCAGCTAGATGACAGCTCCTTCCTCACCCTGGGAGTATTAATTTCTCCAGAATATGAAATACACTGTCTCTAAACTGAAGGACCGTACAGTAAAATAGGAGGTGAGCAGCCAGGCCTTTGATCTCCAGGCAGAAGATTAGAAACACATTCTCAGGAGGACTCTAACTAGTCTAACTAGTCAACAGGAAGGAGCAATAAATACTGACTTATAGTGGGGTTCTGTTATGGAGACTGCGCTGTAGAAAAGGCCTTAGACAGCAAGCTACGTGCTTGCATGCGGAGCTTTCAATAAACTGTTTAGTTAACTGCTCTTAAACCCAAGACAGAAAAGACAAATTTCCTATAACATTCACAGAATAGAGCAGAGGCTTTAGAAATTAAAAATAAGATAAGAATTTTATGAAGACTCAATAAAGGATTGGAAGATAAAGTCGGGGACAAGATTCTAAAAGTATTAAGCAAGTAGAAACAGGTTTCATGAGAAGAATTAAGACGAAGAATGGCATGGACAAGAAGCAGAGTGGCTTGGATATTGCACAGACAACACCAGAATGTAGAAAACAATCGAGTAATGCCTCACAACGCTAAGGGAAAATGATTTTCTTTCTGTAACTCTGTAACTAACAAGTATCAGCTAAATGTAAGAGTAGAATAAAGTCATCTTCAGACATGCCAGGTCTCCTTGGAGGATGTGATGCAGGATAATAATGGAGTAAACAATAAGAAAGAGAGAGACAAGAGACAGACAGACAGACAGGGTCCAGGAAACAAGGAAACAGAGTAAATGTGAATGTATGTCCCAAGACTACAGAGCTCTCATAGTCTCAGGGATGAATTTTTTTTTTTTTTTTTAAGGAGCAGATTATGAGGCTCTAAGAGACCTCTCCAAGAAGGAAAGGGTAGGACACCAGTATATTTAATGAACTAAAAGATATAACAATATGGAAAATTGGGTGCAGTGCATACATGGACTCTTGGTACCATCCTTGTGTTAATAATTTTTCTGAAAATCTAAAACTATTCTAAAATAAAAAATAGAACCCTACTGGAAGATGAGAGGGAGGTATGCATGTACCTAGTAGGTGGTGACTGAAAAAGAGTTAAGACCTCATTTTTTTTCAGTCTAAAATCAGAAAATCAAGAGATTAAAGTATAAACATGTTATTTAAAGATGTAGAGGTCAATATCAAAATACAGAGATGCAGGAGTGTAAGAAATAGACAGCAGCGAGGTCAGGAAGTACTGGTTTAGTAGCAAGAACTGTTACACTTTTTGACTCTAATTCAGGTACATATATAATTGCATGAAAGAGAAGGTAAATTTAAAGGAAAAAATGTGGTTTCCATATGTAATCCATATTGTTCAGGGAAATTTTAATGTCCAGTAACTTTTCCCATTGCCCTATTCACCCACCCCATATTACATTGTTAAACCGTGTCAATGATGCTTTAAGAAATAATCTGGTTTGGCAAGTTCAGTGACTCTAGGAAGAGCAAACTATCAATAATAGGTCTATGTGATTTGCATATTTATGGTTTGAATATAAATGACACTACTAAAATTATATCTAAAAATATCATTCTTTATTCCTAGGTTAAAGAAAATTGTTTATTGTTCACACCAAGTATGTAGTTCTTTTTACCACAAGAGCATGTTATACCACCTCCCATTTTTGGAAAAGCAAGACAAAATGTAAATTGAAGGAGTTTTAATGTACAGTCTTTATTTAACCAGATATTGCAGGATGTAAGACATAACTTGTGTTTATACTTTTCCAAATACTTTCAAATATAATTATTCTGAAAAATACTTGAAAATGGATAAAGAAAACTTTTACTGTAAGAGCCTTTGTTAGTGACTTTTGTCTCATCTTTGAATTATCATTAAATTGTTTGCATATTGGTAAAAGTGGAGACCTCTTTCTGCCATTTCTCCCTAGTTAACAACAGGGCATATAGTTAGAAAGATCTCAGTCATCTTTAAATTTTCTTACCTATGAAGCCTCTAGAAAGAAATAAATTCTCATCATATAAATTGCATTTAGAGCTTTTTCTTGGTTGGCATAGCTTGTTGTATCTTTGTCACTTTCTCCCAGAAAACAAGATGTTCTTTTTGAAGTGGCATTTCTCTATGTCAATAGGTTCCTTGACCTATTCAATGGCCCTGGTAACAATATGCTAATTTCTTACATTGATTCCAATATGTTCCAGAAACTGTGCCCTTGGGCTGCTTTTGCATGATCTGGAGCATGACTGTCCTCCTTCAGTTCAGACCACACTGCATCGGCCTTGATATCCAGTTGTTACCCATCTCTTCACATGACTAAACCAGCAAGACTGCATTGTAATGGGTGAGCAGAAACCTGGTGGGAGAGAATGAAAATGAATTTTGAGTCAAGGTTAAATTTCATTCTGGCTTTCAAAGGAATCAATGTATCTATGACCTTAAGTTTTTTTTCAAGCATCCACAAATGAATGATCTATGATTTTAGCCTTGTGTATAAGCTTATGGGTAACTTTTAAAAATAGATTTTTATTTAGGTGATAGTTTATAAGAGGATTTTTTAAGTTAGTTTGTTTTAACCTTTTTCTTCTTAATAAAAAATTTTATAATACCTGAAAAAGACTGCATCTAGAATCCTTACCAGACTTTCCAGTAATAGAACAATGCCCAAGTGACTGTGGCTCCCCCTTGGGGCTCCCTTTGTTGTTCAAGGACAGATTTTTCAGAAATCTAGATCATATGAGAAGGAACCCCTGGCACTGACTCAAAGGTACTGCTATTGGTGAGAGGACTAAAGGTTTTTTATTTAGTCACCTTTTTCTAGGTTTATAGATTAATGAAATTTTGTAAGAAGTGAGAGAGAGCTAGGAGGAGCTAATTATCAGCCTTGGATAATTAGCCATCAACCTTTTACCCACTGTCTTTCCCCACATTAAGCCTAGATCTTTCCTTCCATACCTGTATTTTACACTCTGTTGACCTCTTTGCTGTGTCCTTTGGAGGATCTCTCCTTTAGTTCTGAATGAAATCTCCCATATTCTTAATATTTTTCACTAATATCCATAAGAATTATAATAAAAAATAGTAGCTATAATTTATTATGTCCTTACTTAAATGCATTTTATAACAACCCTAGAGATACTATTATTATTCTATTTTATAGTTGAGGAAATCGAGTCTTCAGAGGTTAAATAAATTGTCCAAGTCAAACTGCCAGCGGGATCTGATCCAGTGGGTGTCAATGCCTGCTTGTTGAACCTCCATGCACACACCAGCCCAAGTCCACACTCCTTGTTAATTGCCATTGTTCTCTGACAGCCAGCTTATGGTCAAAGCTTCTGCAGAGATTTCATCTTCTGGGAAAGACTTCTCCCCTACCAGCACCTTCAGGGCCTCTTTTAGTTTGATTCCCTAATCTCACAGTTTCTGCATCTCTTCAATTTGAAACTCTTCCCCTGGCTTCCATGATATTTAAAAAAAAAATTTGGCTTTCCTACCTTTCTCTCTTTCTCTCTCTCTTTATTTCTTCTGTTCTTTATTTCTTTCTTTTGACTTGACAAATAATAATTGTGTCTATTTATGGAATACAATGTAATTTTTGATCTATATATACATTATAGAAAGATTCAATCAAGATAATTAACATATTTATCACCCCACTAACTTACCTTCTTTGTGGTGAGAATGCTCAAAATGTATTCTTTTAGAAATTTTGAAATACATATTATAGTTAACTGGGTTCACCATGCAATACAATAGATCACTAAAACTTAATCCTGCAGTCTAACTGAAATTTTGTACCCTTTAATTAAAATCTCCCCTGTCCCTATCACTTCCCATCCCCTCTAGCCTCTGGTAACCAACTTTATACTCTCTGTTACTATGAGATTGACTGTTTTTAGATTCCACATATAAGTGAGCTCATAAGTATTTGTCTGTCTGTGCCTGGTTTATTTCACTTACCATAATGTCTGTCAGTTCCATCCATGTTGTTATGAATGACAGAATATCTTTCTTTTTTAGGGCCATATAGTATCCCTTGTGTATATATAAGCACATTTTCCTTATCTGTTCTTAGGATGAACACTAGGTTGCTTCCCTGTCTTGGCTATTGTGAATAGTGCTGAAATGAACATGGGAGTGCACATATCTCTTTGATATGCCGATTTCAATTCCTTTAGATATATACCCGGTAGAAGTGGGATTGCTGGATCATATGGCAATTCTACTTTTAGATTTTTGAAGAACTTCCATTCTCTTTTCAAAAATGGTTGTACTAAATTATATTCCCACCAACAGTGTACAAGTTTTCCCTTTTCTCCACATCTTTGCCAACACTTATCATTTGTCTTTTTGATAATAGCCATTAGAAAAGGAGCAAAGTGATATCTCATTGTGCTTTTAATTTGCATTTCCCTGACAATTAGCAATGTTGAACATTTTTTCATTTATCTTTTGGTCATTCCTATCTCTTCTTTTGAGAAAAATCTGTTCAGATCTTTTGCCCATTTTTTAACAAGGTTGTTTTCTAGCTATTCAGTTGAGTTCCTTGTATATTTTTGATATTAGCACCTTATCAGCTGTATGGTTTGCAAATATTTTCTCGCAATCCATGGATTGTCTCTTCACTCTTACTAATTGTTTCCCTTGCTGTGCAGAAGCTTTTTAGCTCGATGCAATCCCGTTTGTTTATTTTTGCTTTCGTTGCCTGTGCTTTTGGAGTTCTATCCAAAAAATCATTCCCCAGAACAGTGTTGTGGAGCCTTCTCCCTGTTTTCTTCTAATAGCTTTACAGTTTCAGGTATTACGTTGAAGTCTTTTATCCATTTTGAGTTGATTTTTGTATATGATGATAGGGGTCCGATTTCATTCTTGTGTGTGTGGATATCTAGTTTTTTCAACACCATTTATTGGAGACACTGTCTTTTTCCCATTGTGTGGTCTTGGCACCTTGGTGGAAAATAAATCAGCCTTAAATACTTTGGTTTGTTTCTGGGCTTTCTATCCTTTTCAATTGGTCAATAATATCTGTTTTTATGCCAGTACCATGCTGTTTTAACTATAATAGCTTTATAATACATTTTGAAATCAGAAAGTGTGATGCCTGCAGCTTTGTTCTTTTTGCTCAAGATTGCTTTGGCTTTTCAGTATCTTTTGTGGTTCTATAAGAATTTTAGGATTTTGTTTTCTATGTCTGTAAAAAATGATATTGGAATTTTGGCTCATCTCTTTCTCCTTTTGCCATATGTGGGCACTCCCATAGGTTTTATCCTTAGCTCCCTTCTCTTCAGTCTTTATATTTTGTTGCTTTCAGATGAATTTTACAAAAGCACTGAAAGCAGATCATATCACATCACACCTTCTAAAATGAGTTTGTCGTATTATTTGAGAATATTCAATTCTGCTATAAATAACTATAAAAAAGAGATAAAAGGCACACATAATAAGTGTTAAGTATAGATAGTAAGTTGGTAACTTACGACATTGTCTTTGTCCCTTCAGACTGCTGGAACAAGCTACCATTAAACTGGTTGGCTTATAAACAACAGATATTTATTTCTCATAGTTCTGTAGGCTAGGAAGTCCAAGATCAAGGTGCCAGCATATTTGGTGTCTGGTAAGGGTTCTGGTTCTGCTTCATAAATAGCACCCTCTTGCCATATCCACACATGGTGGAAGAGTCGAGGAAGCCCTCTGGGATCTCTTTTATAAGGTCACCACGCCCTCATGACTAAATCACGTCCCAAAGGTCCCACCTTCTAATACCATCACATTGGTGACTAGGCTTCAACATACGAATTTTGGGGAACAGAAACATTCAGACCATGTCAGACATGCAAGCAAAACTCATGGCATATGCTAAGTATGGATAATGAGTAGACAAGTAGCTTGTGAGATGTAGACAGAATTCATAAGGTGGTAGGTTAGTAACCTGTAACACATATCAACAATAGAGTTAACAGAATATGTAATGAAACAAATAAGAGTGTTACTTACAGACATAAATCATGGGAAAACAGAGTCATGGTCATGCCTCATCCCTAACCCTACCAGAAGTACTTACATTCCTTTGAAGGCTTTTAGCATTTTATGTGAACTTCTTGTTTGCTGCCTTTTTCTACCATGTGTACATCCTATCTCCACATATAGACTGAAATCTCCCAGAGAATAGACATGATGATATATGCATCCTTTATACCTGGGAGCATTTGGCATCCAGAGCTGCTGCCATTAAATGGATAATGGCATAACCTAGGCATCTTGACTAAAATTTTACTACTTCTCTTTCATTATCACTTTCACAAAATTGTCCATCTGTGAAATAACTTATATTAAAAAAAATTAGGCATTTTATCAAAAGTTAATGTTCTTTAGTTTTGTCAGTAAATGTGTATCACCCAAGTAGTTTAAAAGAGTTTCTCCTACTTTTTCTGAAAACAAACAAATAAAAAAAATAATTCACACACCTATACTGATGCATCACATTTACATCTTCTTTTTATGAAATAATAATTCGTAACATAGAGGCAACGTAATATACTTAATAGCAGTTAAAAGCGTTGACTCTGGAGTCAAGTGCCAGGTTTCAAGACCTAACTCTGTAATTGGTGACCTAGGGTAAGTTTATTTGATATCTAACTTTTCCATGTCATCATCTATAAATGCTAGGAAAATAGAAACGTACCTAGCACATAGTGGTGTTGTATGGAATAAATGAGTCAAAGCAAGCAAAAATGCTTAGCACAGTGCCTGGCACATGGTAAGCCATCAATACATGTTAGTTCTTATTATGGCCCTACAAATCCATTTTAAACAGATTTCCTTCTCTATACTCTGTCTAAATAACCTTCCAGCCAGAACGGCTTGCTGTTTAAAACCAGACACCAGTCTCACATCCTCCCTAGATAAGCAAATACATACACACTCATTATCAAGGCCTGGAAAAGCTGAAAATAATGCTGATGGTCATTAGCTCTAATAATACTCCCTTTGTGTTTGTTCTGTCCTGTTGAGTTTATGGACCATTTTCATATTCATCGCATCATTTGATTTTCATAACACCTCTACAACAAAAGCAGCTAGCTATAATTTCTTATTTTTGAAAGATAAGGAAACCAAAGCACAGAGGGGTTAAAATGCTTTGCCTTGGTCACCTAGAGGAGGACGATGAACTCTAGGTATTATAACTCCTGGCCATAGACCTTCTGCTCAACACTGATTAAAAGCAGATTCTACTGACAAATCTTAAGAGATGCAATAGCTTCAAACCAATAGTCTCTGACTTGCTCTCCCCACAAGCTTTTTCTTTCTAAAATTCCCAATAGGGAGAACTACCCTATTATTTATTCCACTCAAGGACTTTGCTACCAGGGTCTTCCCCCATTTAAAGTGGTCTTTAAGCTCCGAGGTAGAACCTCTTCATAAGAACTGATGTATTTCTGCCCTTCACGCCGTGCTGTTTTTGCCACATTGAGTGGCAGCAGAACAAAAGAGCTAGGGCAACACTGACTCCGAGATAATTTTATGGATTCTGTTCTTATTGGTCACTTATCAGCTGCATGACCTTAAGATAATTAAGGAACTTCCCTGTACCTCAGTTTCCCATCTGCAAAATGGGGATAATAATATTACCTCATAGAGTTCTCATTATGGTTTCAAGAAATAGTTATGTGTAAAGTACTCACAAGAGCACTTAGCAAAATAGATGTAAGCTTCTGTTTTTTTTATTATGTATGAGAAAATAGTCTTAATTCTTTCTTCCTTTGGCTGGGGTTGCTGCCACTGGCTAATGCAAGATGTAGTGCTGTATTAACCCAAACAACCAACCCCCATAATGATCGAATGCTTAAACCAAAGCACACACAGCACCTCTCACCGAAAACCTTTAATTCTCCCAGAGCTGTTCTCCCTCACATATATTAAATGAAAACATTCATGATCTCACATTGCCCAAAAATATATCTTCACAAGTCTGTTTTCTGACTTTTACCCTCATCACCATGATTACCCCTCCAGTTTTGCCTAAGAAATAGGTTGCTATGGCAACATTCACCGCCCACAGTCAACAGTCAAATTTCATTTCTCAGCTGCAACTATTAGAAAATAAATGGTCTATGCAACATTTTTTGTGTTTGCTTCCCTGCTCATATGCAAAATCTTCTACCTGTTTGAGGCATTCATAAAAGTAATAAAAATGCTCTTTTAAACATTTGAACAATAATTTGTTAATTTAGACAAAATGCTATTCAGATTCTCAATATTTCCAACATGCCTTTCTGTCAACAAAAGGTAAAAAAAGGAAAAAAAAGGCACAGTCATAAGCTACCTCAGTTCCAGATTTTGTTTAGTCAAACTGCTTCTTGTTTTATAATAGGAACATGAAATAAATTTATTATTTGCTAAAAAGAAACTTTTTCTTCTTTTATTTTTATACCCCAGGCAAAATGCCTTATCAACTGTTTCAGAGCGAAAAGAAGGAAAGAGAATTTACCTCTCTTCAGTAGCCTCCCCACCAAATCCATCATTATTCCCCTAATCTAAGATAAAGTAATAACACATGCTATGCACACACCACACATTTCCAGGATACTTTTGCAGGTGGAAGGTCAGAGAAAACCTCGTGCAAGCCCCAGCACTGGGATATCACATGCCGACAGCAACCACATTCTTTCCTTTCCATGACTGGCTCCACAGCCTTCTCCTGGTGATTCTTTAATAAGCCATGTTTGCAGTGGAGTCTCCCCAGTAGGGAAAATAAGGAAGGAGCATCTCTAAGTACTCCATCTCTCCATCCCATTGGGAGATACACATGAGCAAGCAGACCCCCGCCATACTCCCACTCTTTTCCAGCTCCTCACCTCCTCCGTGGCTGGTAATATCCTTTACTATACAATGGTTATTAATCATAATCAAAACAGCATTTTAACCAGAACTGATATTGATATAATAACACTCTTAAGTTTAATAAAATAGTACAGCTAAGAAATAGATGGACAATGCTCTTGTAAGGACTTTTCAGAAGAATACTTTTAGAAATCTTGATGAGTGCCATTAGAACTCAGTCTATATGGGTATAATAGGTGTTTTTTATTTTTCCAAACCAATAGATCTCCTTTTGTATTTTAACTTTATGAGAATCTCAGTGGATCCATTTAAAACAATACTCATTTGTATATGGGGACAAAGGAGACAAGTACGATTTGCAGCAGCACAGAAACTAGAAGGCATTTTTAAAATCTGGTTTTATGAGATTATAAATATGGTATGTAAGAATAAATGTACTGATTTAGCCTCACTCTGTGTTGAGTAACAGATGCAGTCTGAAATTTCAAAGGAGCATGCATTTTTTTTTTTAATTCAGAGAAAATGACTTAGGGATTCTTACAAAGATTCTAAATATCAAAGAAGTCCTTCCTGCCATACTGACATTTTCTATTAAAATTGAGTAAATATTACAGCCAAAAATCAATGAAGTAATTCCTTTTGGAGAAGTAGTGTGAGTAGGTGGTAGAGAGGTGAAAGGGTGCATATCAGGAAAACTGACATCTCCATAGGTGGCAAGAGGCCCGATCCAGAGCGACCACGTGGGAGGAGACAATTCTCTATTTTGACAAGTCTGGTTTTCCAGTAACAGAGATTAGTGGGTGGTGTCACTATAATTGGGAAGGAATTGAAAGATTTATCTTATTAAAAGTCATTTCAAGTGCATTTTTAAAGTATTAGATTAATATACTTTTCAACCTATAATAACTATTTCTTCTCTTTCATTATTCAAGGAATTATACCCCCTAGTAATTATAATTTTAAGCAAGTTAAATAGCAGTTAATAAAGACAAGACTTAAATATAATGCAAAGAAAAAAATGTTACTTCCTTGTATTCAGCATGGGAAGAAACTGAAGCAATTTCCTGAGATGAGATTGTACATCTGAGAATTCCCTGATGGTGAAATCCAAACAAAGCCAAATCCTTACTAAAGAGAATCTTGGTTGTTATCCTAATGGGTCTCAAGTGGAGACAGTTGGTGCCAAATTCAGTAGTTTCTAGTAATATTTATTTATTTATTTATATTAATATTTGTTTAAGACTGCATAATATTTGAGATTATGCAATATACTCTCTTATGACTATTCAGGATAGAACATGAAAATTCACCAAGAGCTTTGCAGGCATAGAATTAAGCCCTCAGATATATTAGTAGAAAGAAGAACAAAAGAAATTCTCTCTCTCTCTCACCATGTTAATGGAGGACGTATTTTTCCAGACTTTTCTTGTGTCTACTACTAATAAGAGGTATCTCCACTAAAATTTCTTTGACAACATACACAGTTTATACCCAAGACCATGTTTAATTTGTCCGCTTTATACCTAAAGAACTAAAAGATTTATACCTTGAGGCTATTTTTCATTCAACTGCTTTGAAAAGAGAGCACATGGGTGGTCTGAATTCTGTGAACAGTGTTTGATGTAACTGAGTGGAAGGTTCATTGTGGGGAGAGGCTCACCCTCACAAAAATGACCACCCACGCATAGTGTGACCAAAGGCTCAAAATGGGAATAGTGAGCTACCACAGGCAGCTGATTGGTCAAGTAAAGTGGGTGTTTAATTATTTTAATTATGAAAAAGCAAATCACGATTCTGACCAACCTCTAGCTACAAAACAGGGCACTCATCAGCTTCATTTAATAGCTTTTGATATTAATCACAATGTGCTCATTGCCATTCTAGTTGCTCTAGGGGGTATAGATATAGCCGCACTATAAAGTATTAATGACTTCAAGAAATGTAGTCAGGAAGCCAGGGTGAACACACGGCAAGCAATAGCAAATAAGGCAAGGCAATATGTTCATACAGCAAAGGCTTCTAGCTCTGGTAGAGGGAAATAAAAAGCCATGCGGAGTTTTTAATTGGGTGTGAGTGTGGGAGAGGAAGGTGACCTAAGTGGACGTGTGACTTATGATGACCCTGGAGGTGGTGTGGAGGGCAGAGTGCACTGGGGCAGGAGGGGCGAGAAGGTTGCAGGAGTGGACTCTGGGAGCCTGGTTTAGAAGCTATTGTCAGAGTCTAGGTGACTTAGAGCTGAGGTGGTGATAGCAGAAAGAGCACGACAGATACATTCAAGGCATGTCTGAGGTGGAACCACAGGATAAAGTGGCTGGCTGTTCATGGAATAGGGGACAAGAAAGATTCAAGGATATTCTATGGTTTGTCCCTTGAAGCAGGATCTTAACCAGAAACAGTCTGTGTAATTTGAGCATGAAATGAAACCTCAATTTGAAGGCAGGACGCTTTTGGTGTTGGAAAGCCCTTGTAAATGCTGTGACTGTGGGCCAGACTACGGTGAGTGACGCACGGATAAAAGTGAAGAGTGGGTGCTGCATGGAGTGTTCTCACCACCAGCACCCCAGAAAAGGGAGCTCTACTATTCCCCTGGGATTCACAGACTCGATGCTGAGCTAGTGTTCTCACCCACTCACTCCTCCAGCAGGATCTGATCCTCCTTCTGCTCTCACAGCACCTGCTCACCCTGGGACCTTGGCTTCAATGACACATCCTGGTCCTTACAGCACCAATACACCACTAATCAGATGCTCTTTGTTACCCTCTTTGGTAGCTCCCTGTTACTTTCTTTCATAGACTTGTCCCACTTTGTAACCATTTGTTAATTTACTTACCGTCTTTCATTAGACCATAGGTTCCTTTAAAACAAGGAGATGTTTCTATTTTATTTATCACTATATTCCCAGTATATGACTCAGTGCCAAGGATATGGGTGGCGCTCAATGATACATGTTGAATGAGTGGATGAATTCTCCATTTCAGATCCATTGCCTTTGATATTTTGGGGCACCTCACAGAACTGTCGCCCTGAGCAGGAATTTTGACAGTCAGTCTTATGTGATTGGAGAAGAAATGAAAGATAAAAGAAAAACTTGATGAGAAAATCTAACTGGATTTAATACCTAACTGGATATGGGGGATGGAGGAGGGAGATATCAGTGACTCACAACTGGGTGACTACAAGCTTTCTCTCTTCAACCTCTGCACCTGGAGACTGCTATACCATAGGCCACAGGGTTATGCAATTTCTTGGCTGTTAAGTTAGAGTTGTACTCAGATTCAAATTGCAACATGCTCAACATATGGTAATTCTATTTTTGATTTTTGAGGAACCACCATATAGTTTTCCATGGCAGCTGCACCATTTTACACTACTACTAACAGTGCACAGCATGTGAATATACTTAACATTACTGAACTGTACATTTAAAAATGGTTGAGATGGTAAATTTTATGTTTTGTGTTTCTCACCACAATTTTGAAAATTGTGAAGTGCTCATTGGGTGCCGACTGGGTGCTGCTAAGCGTACTAGAAGTGTCCTAACTGGCGAATTCTTTGGATGATACTGGCATCTCTAAAGCCAAGTGTTTCTGTGAAGTGCTGGAAGGAAGAGAATGGGGGTTGGATAGCAAACCCATTCTAACTTTATCACTGCCCTGAGTTTTCATCCAGCTGGAGTAAAGTATTCCTATTGTTCCCAGGTTGAGAAGATTTGGAGAGAAAAGACTGGCGGAGACAGTTTAGGCTGACATTTTAGGCTGACAAATTGCATATATGTACAGTCACTTATTCCAAAAGCCCAGCGAATTGAGTTCTTTTCCCCCATCTTTTCTAATCGCAAAAAGCAGCTTGCCTGTAACAGGAAGGGAGACTCAGGGAAGGCCTAGGAGAGTTGCCCCTCACCACTGGGTTGAGATTCCTAGGTGTGGCAAAATCATGTAGGGTGTGCCTATCCCTTAACGAAGGGGACCAAGCAAAACCTTTTCTAAATACTACTAATACAGAGTAGGAAAGAATATTTCCTGCTCTGCTGGTGAAGCCTTTTCTGTACTAACTCCACTGTCTCCACTGTCCCACTATGACTCAGGGAGGCTCCAGGAATAAGCGGGCAGGGATTTACATATTTCTGGCTGAGAGTGGTGATGCCAATGGGAGAAGATCCAAAGCACATAAGAGACCACTGTGTCTCCCCCCCGGCTCTAAATGTACATTTAGATACGTTCTAAGAACTCTCCAGGCACCAGCTTGCAAGGAACAGTGTATTTCTAAACTCCCTCCTTGTTCTCTGTTATGTTTTGTGTTTCTTACCACAATTTTGAAAATTGTGAAGTGCTCATTGGGTCCCTACTGGGTGGCCCTGTTAAATAGAAGAATGGAAAAACTAAAATGCTCAAGAGGATCCCCCAGTTAAATTTCTAATTAGCATCTATCTGATCATGTGAAATTATTCACAGAAGGGTTATTAAACAATGACATACTCGCAAATGCATTTAAGATTGTGCATTCCTATATGAAATATGAGGTGTCAAAAGAAAGTTGGTCCAAAGTATTCCTTTTGTCAATAAACTGTAAAGCCAAACCCACTGTAAGACCATTCACAAAAGGTGTAATTTAGCAAAAATATAATAATAATTATCTTCAATTTTTTCATAGACAGATATGGGTATACTGTAACTATAGTATATTTATAAAGCAGCTCTTTTCCTTCTCTCTCCACTGTAGTAAATCATATCATATCATGTAACTTCAGTACAAAACAAAGAGATAGTTTACCAAAAAGATATATGAAATTCAATTTTATTGAATAGATTTACCAAAATCACTGCTGTTTTAAAACGAAAAATATTGATGCTAAATCTGAAGATCAAGCAAAAATCTCCTGATGCATCAGATTTGAAATTCCTTGTAATAGTAAGAATAAGTCACACATCTGGAATAGACAAGCAAACATAGAATCCGTTGTGCAGGAATGTGCGGATTTGTCAGATACATGGGGCTTAAAATGAGCCATATATTAAGTCTGGCAAATGATAATTGCAGACCTCCACTGCCTCTACAAGGTAAATGCTAAGGTAACTGCTGATTATCCCTAGTACTTACAAAGTGTTAACAGATAAGCCTAATAGGATTTGAATTTAAGTAGCTGTGATTTCTTTTCCTCCCTCTTCCAACTCTGAATTGGAAATTCTGTGGACACCAATAGAAAAGGCATACTTTCAGACCTAAGGCACTCACCATACAAATCCCCCAAGACCAGATCATAGCATGATGCTAGGGCTGGATCAGACATGGTAAGCTGGCCAAAAACCTAAATAAAATGCTTCCCACTTTGTTATACTAAGAGTTTCTCAACAAGAGATCCTGAAGTATTAATAGTACTTCAGATTAATTTATCAGGAAACACACTAGTCGACGGGCTTAGAACACTGCTGTCTCCGTGGAATAATGACCTGATTCTTAATAAACAGCTAGAAAATTCCATGTGTTCAATTACTAACATATGGCCTTTTTCTTAATCGCTGGCAGTTTATCATGTGTACTGTGTGTGTGTCTGCACACCTGTGCACTCTGTGTGTGTTGGTTCGACTGTTATTTCTTGAGAACTAACTATATACCACCTACATTATTAAAGACCACTTGGGATAAATGCCAAAGAAGACGAACACAACTGCGGTCCTGAAGAAAATATGGTCTAGTGGAGCGCTGCTTCTCAAACTTTTAATGTGCATACAAATTACACGAGGAATTTGTTAATATGCAAATTATAATTCAGTGTGTCTGGGTTAGGGCAGAAATTCTGCATTTCTAATACACTCCCTTTACTGCCAATGGTGCTGGCATTTGAGTAGCAAGGTGTCGGAGGACACGGGTGTTAAATTACACAAATAACTAACTGTATGTTTACATTTGTGATAGTGCTATAAAGAAAGAAGTTTGGGGCCAGTGCGGTGGCTCACGCCTGTAATCCTAGCACTCTGGGAGGCCGAGGCGGGAGGATTGCTTGAGACTGAGAGTTTGAGACCAGCCTGAGAAAGAGAGACAACCCACCTCTACTAAAAATAGAAAAAAATTAGCTGGGGTGCAGTGGCACGTGCCTGCAGTCCCAGCTACTTGGGAGGTTGAGGCAGGAGTATCCCTTGAGCCCAGGAGTTCAAGGTTGCTGTGAGCTAGGCTGATGCCATGGCACTCACTCTACCCAGGCAACAAAGTGAGACTCTGTCTCAAAAAAAAAAAAAAAAGAAAGAAAGAAAGAAAATGAAAAAGAAAAATCTCATTAGTCCATGAGCTCAAATGAAGTGGGGGACCTAATCTATACTTCAAGGCTAGGAGATCAAAAGCTGAAGGATGGTGAGAGAGAAATAGGATTTCTTAGGATTTTCCTAATGGAGCTACAGGAGATGACTTCTTCAGTAGAATTTTCTAAGAGTGTAACATGAGAACTACCAATGGTCTTGCTCAAGGGTGTCCGGAGAAAGCTCACAAGAAGCAGAAAAGGATCCAGCCATGCAAAGAGAAGAGAAAAGGAAAGAGAATGAGACATATCCTACGGTGTGAGAATCTCCTAGTCGCTGTGGTTTGGAAAGTACTCTATTTGACCACCAGAAATACTCCAGAATTTTTCCCAGTGATGTGAATCGTACTATTCCCTTTTCTATTTAGCTAGTTTAAGTAGGGTTTCTGTCAAATACAAATGAAAAAACCTGATCATTATAAAAGCAAAGGGAACTGGAGGTGATCATCTTGGGGGATAGACACACCCTTTACTGAAACGTTGAAGGCAAGACAAGAAGCTGGCTTGGAAGGGAAGAACCAAAGTTCCATTTGGCAAAGGAGAATTTGAATACATATGACATACCCAAGTGAAAATCTTAACTGAATGATGGATATATAAATTTAGAGTTCAGTCAAGAAGAATGGAGAGTGGATATAAGTTTGAGCATCACTGGCATAGACATGATATCCAAAACCATAGGATGGCATGAGATGAGATTATCCAGGGGAGAAACTACCCAGTGAAAACAGAAGAGGACTCAGGACTAGGCCCAAAAGAACCCCATGATCTATGGACCTGATATTATTTTAAAAATGCCAAACTTGAACAAAGAAGAATATCTGCAACCCACTCACTCCCTACCCCCCATACAGCTGTATTGTGTTCATTTATTTGCTGGATGATGTTAACTAATCCACAAGTCTCATCTTTGTTGTCATTTGTCAACAAGCAACAACAAAATCCCTCTGTCAACAAACAACACAAAGTGTGTAGGGTATGTGTAATTTTGTGTGATTGTGTGACTTTAAAGTAACAGGACTGATTTTTATGTGTGGCTCATAAACTGGCTCTAGAGGTAATTCTGAAAAAATATCTGAGTCGTAGGATGAACATTACTTACACCTTAGAACTTAGACATTTGCGTTATAACAGTCTTTTTGTATACATATATCATTTCTCTGTTACTTCTTGATTACAAACTTGGCAATGGGGGATTGTACTAATTCTATAATGATCACCAAAGAATAAGTTTTTATAGTACCTCCAAGAGGCATAGAATATGGTCAGCATTGCCTCTGTAGAGAGAGCAGTTGGAATGAAAGAGCTGAAAGTTGAATTTTCTTTTAAAGTATTTTATTTTTTATTACAACTTCATCATGTTGTTCATTAAGTCAGAAGAGTACTTACCATTGTGATATACATTTGCAGTAGTTGTTCTCAAATATTAATAAGGCCACGAACTCATTTACACAGAACCTATAACCTTGAAGAATCTATGAATCAAATAGAGTGGTAAGGAAAGCTAACAACCTAATAGTTAAGATCTATGGCCATTATTTTTGTTTAGGCCTAGAAATACATTTCCTTTCCTGAATGAACCAATATGGCCCATTTCGAAGAGAAACGAATACAAGTGAAAACCTTTTAAAGAAACTGCTGACTGAAGAAGTAGAATTTCCCATTTAAAATACCCAAAAGAACTCTAAATTCTTTGACTAGCAATTGGCACAGCCTGAATCTCTTGACAAGCACAGAGAAGCAGACCCCAGAAGGATCTGAGGTTGAATAATGCTTCCTCTGGTAGGGAAGGGAGGTGCTAACATCGCTCACGAGATTTTTTTCCCGTCCACAAGCGCAGGCCTCCGGAAGACTGGAGCTGTCTACAAATTATTCTGACGCCAATTCCACTCTTCCGGACAGAAACACAAAAGGAGGGCGCGGGCTTATACGCAAATTCCTTTTCTCCAGTCCTTCCTGCAGAAGTTCACCAACATGTTCTGGGATCCGAGATCCTGAAACTCTCTGAGCAGGGAAAATGACACACTTCATCCCAGTGGCGACTTTCTTCTCCTGCTCTAAGCAGGGTGTTTGACCTTCTGGTCGACCGTGTTCCCTGTGCCCTGGCACCAGCTGTGCTCCCGACCCCAGAATAAATCAGGGCTGCGCTCGAGGCCTGGCAGAGCTCCCGACACATTTCCTGTCGCGGCCTAAGGGAAGCTGGCGGGGGCTTCTTGGAGTTGGGGCGGGTGGGAGGGGAAGTGCAGCGAGAGTGAAAGCAGAGGGAGGGGAGAGGGGACGGAGTGGAGTGGGACAGCTGCAGAGGGCGGAGACCGCGCTCCAGAGATAGCTGGGCGCCCTGGAGTGGGACAGACCCAAGTTGGGAGCAGCTGTGCAGTGGGTGCGGGGCCTCCAAGATGAGGCCGGCGCTCACCTTGTGCCTCCTCTGGCAGGCGCTCTGGCCCGAGCCGGGAGGGGGCGAGCACCCCACCGCCGACCGCGCGGGCTGCTCGGCCTCGGGGGCCTGCTACAGTCTGCACCACGCGACCATCAAGCGGCTGGCGGCCGAGGAGGCCTGCAACTTGCGCGGCGGGGCGCTCAGCACCGTGCACGGGGGTGCTGAGCTGAGCGCCGTGCTCGCGCTCCTGCGGGCAGGCCCAGGGCCCCGAGAAGGCTCCAAAGACCTCCTGTTCTGGGTCTCTCTGGAGCGCAAGCGTTCCCACTGCACCCTGGAGAACGAGCCTTTGAGGGGTTTCTCCTGGCAGTCCTCCGACGTCAGCGGATCCGAAAGCGACACGCTGCAGTGGGTGGAGGAGCCCCAGCGCTCCTGCACCGCACGGAGATGCGCCGCACTCCAGGCCACTGGGGGAGTTGAGCCCGCAGGCTGGAAAGAGATGCTGTGTCACCTGCGCGCCAACGGCTACCTGTGCAAGTACCACTTTGAGGGCTTGTGCCCTGCGCCGCGTCCCGGGGCCGCCTCTAATTTGAGCTACCGAGCGCCCTTCCAGCTGTACAGCGCAGCGCTGGACTTCAGTCCCCCTGGGACCAAGGTGAGTGCGCTCTGCCCGGGACAGCTCCCCATCTCAGTTACCTGCATCGCGGACGAGATGGGCTTGCGCTGGGACGGACTCCCCTCGGGCGCCGTGCTCTGTCCCTGCCCCGGGAGGTACCTCCGAGCTGGCAAATGCGCGGAGCTGCCTGACTGCCTCGACGACTCGGGAGGCTTTGCCTGCGAATGTGCCGCGGGCTTCCAGCTGGGGAACGACGGACGCTCTTGTGTGACCAGTGGGGAAGGACAGCTGGCCCCTGGGGGGACCATAGTGCCCACAAGGTTCCCACCGGCCGCTGCAACAAGCCCTATACCGAAGAGAACGTGGTCACCCAGGGTCCACGAGAAGCCAGGAGAAATACCCCATGTCCCTGAACAAGGCAGTTCGGCAACAACTATTCCTGAGATTCCTCCGTGGGGAGCACAGAGCACTATGTCTAACTTTCAAATGTCTCCTCAAGTCAAGTCAAAGGCCACCATCACCCCATCAGGAAGCGTGATTCCCAAGTTTAATTCCACAGCTTCCTCTGCCAATCCCCAGACTTTCGACTCTTCCTCCACCGTGGTCTTCATCCTTGTCACCATAGCAGTAGTAGTGTTGGTGATCTTGACCATGACAGTGCTGGGGCTTTTCAAACTCTGCTTTCACAAAAGTCCTTCCTCCCGAGCAAAGAAGGGGTCTTTGGCCCCCCCAGGCAAGGACAGTGATTGCTGAGGCTGCTGCTTTGAACTCCAGTTCTGCACAGACAGTGGGGTGAAGGTCAGGGACTGCGGGCTGCGGGACAGAGAAGAAGGCACCTTGCTGGTGGGGTCCTCTCTTGGTTCTGGCCATGCATAGGGGAACAGGAACATGGGGACTCCTGGTGAACAGAGTTTTTCACTTTCAATGAAAAGGGGAACGAACGGAGAAGAACTTATTTGTGGGACTGAGTATTCCTGTAGAAATCCCCTTTCCTCTAAATCCCCTCTGCTTCACTGAGAAGATAAATCAGAACAGCACACTCCTTTCCTGAAGATGGAGGAGGTGGAAGTGCCTTAAGGTGGTACTGATGGGCAGGGTGCTGCTGGAGAGAGGTATTTTCTAACGTTTATTCTGGAGAATCTGGAGAAGTGATTGAACTTTCAAGACACGGAAACAAATAAAAAATAATACAATTAATTTTTTAAAAATTTTTACCAAATAGAAAGGAAATCCATTTGCATTGTTCAGGCTGGGAATATATTGGTTTGAAATTCCCTGGCAAAAAAAAATAAAGGATTGTTGATAACCCAGACTCAAATATCATTGGCTTCCTTGAGGAGTAAGGACTGAGGGACATGCTGGGAATAGCAAGGAAAGTGCATACTGCTTTTAGATTCTGGGGAAAGTCCTGAAGTCCTTCTAATGAGGAACAGATCTCTAAGAACTAGGAACTTTTCCCTTGGTTCTTTTATCCTTTGTTTTCAAAGTCACTGCTACTTGTGTGCTTTGCTATAAATCCAAAGTGTAGTGTTGCCAGAGTCACTGGCTCTAGAAGCAAATTATAGTTGGTCACAAATTCAACTATTTACTGTGTGTCCTTGCCCATGGAAACAAATGATTTGTGTTTTTCCCTTCCAGTCCTTCCAGTGTTTGTGCTCTTCAGAGTAATGACCTCCCTAACCAATTAGCCCTCTCCTAAACATCAGGATGCTCGTCCTCACTTCCAGTTATGGTGATGTTAATTCTCAGTTAAAACATTAATGCTAAGTATTGATTTGCAATCTTCTGGTTGCATTAAAGCAAAAATAAGCTGGGTTTCCTCCAAGGTTGCTAGGTTCTTGTGCAGTTTTTAATCCATGGAAAAACTTGAATACCAAACTATTTCCTCTTCCTCTGGATAAGATTGTGTGCAGTGACAATACATACTCATCTTGGAATGATTACAATTTTACCAGAGTCTACATGGGCCAAAACAGCTTTCCAAAAGAATTAAGTATAAGTATAAGAAATAAGTGATAAATAAAAAAAGCTATCATCTTATGATGAGTTGGGGTACTAGAAAGTGATCTAAATGAAACATTCCTCTGAAAAATAATTAAGACATAATAAAAATCACTATTTGGTGGAATTAAGGTCCCTAGAAAATATCTCACTTTTATTAGTATGCTGAGACTTTAAAACTAAGTGTGTGGGCATTGGTGTATGAAGAGAGACAGAAAAACACACTTAATAATGGGGAAGAATGACAGCAGGAAGAAGTTTACACTATATTTTCATAGAATCGTTTTGATGTTCTTGAGTATACAATGTATTCAAAGGAGAGCAGACTTAAAATTAGTAAGTGACCAATAATAAAATAATCTACTAAAAAGTTAAAACAGCTCTATCCATAAATCCACATTCTAAATATAAACATATATATTTGGTATTATACCATTAAAGGAACAAAGTAATAAGTAATTTTCTTTGTATACTAAGTATGTTTCTAAATAGTTACATTTAAATAAAATCACAAATAAATCAGAATTAACAAGATTTGATGGAATTTTAAGTATTATCATTTCACAAGTGAAACTAAAAATCAGGTAAGTTTGGCAAATGGTTTGCCCTGTGTCCCCCAACTTGTAAGAGTATATCTCAGTTCATGTCAATCTTGGTGTTATAACTTTCTGCTTCACTACATGACTTCTCAGTAGAGAAGGTAACTATTTGAATAGAATATATGGCGCTTTCTTTTATAACTTGAAAAATAGCCTCATCTATAACTGAGCTTAACTGTTATTTATATATGTGTGGGTGTATATACATACACAGTCGTTGTCACATCACAACAGGATATGTTCTGAAAAATGAGTCTTTAGGACAGTTTGTCATTGTGCAAACATCATTACACAAACCTAGATGATAAAATGTACTACACACCTCAGCTACAAACCTGCACAGCATGTTACTATACTGAATACTGTAGGCAACTGTACCACAATGGTAAGTATTTATGTATCTAAACATATCTAGACATAGAGAAGGTACTGCAAAAATACAGCATAAAAGATAAAAAATGGTGCACCTGTATAGGGTACTTACCATGAATGAGGCTTCCAGGACTGGAAGTTGCTCTGGGTGAGTCAGCGAGTGAGTGGTGAATGAATGTGAAGGCCTAGGACATTACTATACTGTATCGTAGACTTTATAAACATTGTGCACTTAGGTTAAACAAATTTATAAAAAACATTTTTTCTTCAATAATAAATTAACCTTAGCTTACTCTAACTTTTTTACTTCATAAACTTTTTGATTTTTGTTAACTTTTTGACTTTTTTGTAATAACACTTAGCTTGAAATGTGAACACATTATATAGCTGTACAGAAATATTTTCTTTTTTAATATTCTTATTCTATAAGCTTTGTTCTATTTTTAAAATTTATTAATTTTCTTTTTTTACTTTTTGAACTTTGTTTAACCTTAGCTAAAAACAAAGACACCAACACACATAGGCCTACACAGGGTCAGGATCATATCACTGTCTTCCGCCTCCACGTCTTGTCTCACTGGAAGGTCTTCAGGGGCAATAACACATAGCGCTGTCACCTTCTATGATAATAATATCATAGATGCTGCATGGAATTTCCTTTGATTTCTGGCTATAAAGTCTTCCTGAAAATTTTGATTCCGTGGCAGAATCAGGCCAGCCAATCAAGGTCTCTTAAGAGTCTATATGAAGTTAAGGTCAGTGTTCTTCCTCTAAACTACTTCTCTACTAACACTTTATTATGTCTTCAACCTCTGAGGTTTATTCCTTCTTACTTAAAACCCTCTGCCATCACACTCATCTCATAACTGCTTGTTCACTCATTTCCTTACAATGAAGACTGGAAGCTAATTTACAGTCTTTTTTAATCCTAAACCCTGCCATCTTCTTACACAATCTCAAGTCCTCACGCATGGCTCCTCCCATGCCTGTGCGTCTCAGTTCCTTGACTTCCTTATTCCTCGTTTCCGATGACCTCCACTTCATTTTAGCCATCCACTCAAACAGCCACCACAGAAATATAGATGATTCTGAAACTCCACATCTGAAATCGCAAATTCAGACATTCATGTGCATGTGTATGTGCACATGTGTGTTAAAAGATCTAAACTTTAATAACTTTGCCATTGTTAGAGATAAACCATTATTGTTTGAGCTTTGATATTCTTTCTTTCTTACAATAATAAGCCCTGAAGTGAATAGTAGTAGCCTGACATAGTATCATTCTTTTTCTTTTCTTTTTTCGTTTTTGGAACAATTTTATATTTACAGAAGTTGCAAGTACAGTAAAAATAAATTTTTCTCTGGATTATTTAAAATTAAACAGCCAAGCAAATAATCCATCATCCTTGAATACTTTACTTCTAAATTATATCATTTGTTAGCATACAATTATTCATAGCATTCCCATTATAATTTTTTTTTTCATTTTCTCTTCCATTTCAGATTTTAGTAATCTGAGCATTTTCTCTTTATTTGGTAGGGTAGGTATTGGCTTTGGTATCTGTCAGTCTGTCTAACTAAACCTTTATACAAGAACCAACTTCTGGGTTCATTAATTTTCCCTATCATATTTCTATTCTCTATTACATTTCTCATCTAATTTTAAAAATTTCCCTTCTTATCTTTGTTTTGGGTTTACTTTGTCTTTATTTATTAAATATTTAGTTTTTTAGAATGAAAAGTTTGGTTATTGATTTTGAAATCTTTTTTTTTTAAATACAGGCATTTACAGTATAAATTTCTCTCCTAGCACTGCTTCAGTGGTATCCAATAAGTTTGGGCATATTGTGTTTTCATTATCATTTATATCAAAATATCTTCTATTTTCCTTTGTGATTTTTCTCTCTATGACATATTGTTTATTTAGGATATTTACAAATTTCTATAAATTTTTATTTTTAATATAATTTCATTGTGGTTAGAAAATATACTTTGTACTGCTTAAATCATTTTAAATTTATTGAGCCTATCCTGCAGCCCTAGCATATGTTTTATGGAAAATGTTCCACAAAACTCAAGCTGTCTTATGGTTGGGTTTTGCTTGGTGTAGCTTTTCACATTTCTTGGCTTTCAACCATGTGAGCATTTAAATCTAAAGTGTGTTTTTTGTAGACAGCATATATTTGGATCATTTAAAAAATCTATTTTATAATCTGTGCCTTCCAATTGAGGTGTTTTGTACATTTGTGTTTAATGTACAGTGAGGTAAGATCTATACCTACTGTATGTTATTTGCTTTCTACATCTTACTTTTTTTGTTCTTCTGTTTCTTCATTACTGTCTTCTTTTGAATTAAGTAAATTTTTTAAATTTCATAATATTATGAGGGTACAAATGTTTTGGTTACATGGTTTGCTTTTGTACTGTTTGAGTGAAAGTTGAAAGTGTGCCCATCACACAGATAGCATACATTGTCCGTGTTAGGTATGGCTTCATCCAGCCCCTCCTGTGCAGGTGTCTTTTTGATAAAATGACTTTTTTTCCCTTGGGTAGATACCCAGCAGAGGGATTGCTGGATCAAATGGTAGGTCTACTTTTAGTTCTCCATACTGTTTTCCATAGAGGCTGTACTAATTTTCAGTCCCACGAACAGTGTATAAGTGTTCCTTTCTCTCTGCATCCACACCAACATCTATTGATTTTGGACTTTTTAGTAAAGGCCATTCTGACCAGGGTAAGGTGAACTCTCATTGTGGTTTTAGTTTGCATTTCCCAGATGATTAGTGACATTGAGCATTTTTTCATATGTTTATTGGACATTTTTCTATCTTCTTTTGCAAAGCTTCTGTTCATGTCTTTGGCCACATGCAGAAGAATGAAACAAGATCCCTATCTCTCACCATTTACAAAAATTAATTTAAGATGGATAAAGAATTTAAATGTAAGGCATGAAACCCTAAGAATTCTAGAAGAAAATGTTGGAAAAACTCTTCTTGATATCAGCTTGAATTAATTTTTGTATATGGTAAGAGGTAGGGATCCTGTTTCATTCTTCTGCATGTAACTATTGGGTTTTCCCAGCGTTTATTTATTGAATATGGCCTCCTTTCTCTGGTCTATGTTATTGTCTGCTTTTTCAAAGATCAGTTGGTTGTAGGTAAATGATTTTATTTCTGGGCTCTCTGTTGTGTTCCATTGGTCTATGTCTCTATTTTTATACCAGTACCATGCTCTTTTGGTTACTATAGACTTGTACTATAATTTAATGTCAGCTAATGTGATGCCTCCAGAATTTTTCTTTTTACTTAAGAATGCTTTGGCTATTTTGGGCATTTGGAACCTTTCTGGTTCCAAACGAAACTCGGAATTGTTTTTTCTAGATCTGTGATATACAACATTGGCATGTTGATGGGGATTGCATTGAATCTATAAATCATTTTGGGCGGTATGGATATTTTAATGATGTTGATTCTAGCAATCCATGAGCATGGGATGTTTTCCACTTGTTCGATATTCTTAGTGGCATCTGGGAAGTCATCTGTGGCTCTTGGTCAGCAGAAACTGATTCTCCTCTTAAGTTGACATTTTTTAAGCCAAACCTCTTTCTAAAATTATCAAGACATCATTTGTTGGCATTAAATTCTCTGTCTAGCTTTAGATCCTTCACCTTCCTTTTGCCTTGTCATGTAATGACATTGTTTTTTCCTTCTTTTTTGTATTTTTTGTTGATATGTCATAGTTATACATATTTTGGGGGTACATGAAATATTTTGATACGTATATACAATGTGTAATAATCAAATCAGGGTATTTGGGATATCCATCACCTCAAAGATTTATATTTTCTTTATGTTGGGAACATTACAATTCTTAGAGCTATTTTGAAATACACTATAAATTATTGTTAATTATAATTTTTCTACTGTGCTATTGAATATTAGAACTTATTCTTTTTTTTATTTCAGCGTATTACGGGGGTACAAATGTTTTATCTAATTGTATTTTTGTACCCATTAACCAACTTTTCTTCATTCCTCCCTCCCCACTTCCCTTACCAGCCTCTAGTAACCACTATTCAATGCTCTACCTCCATGAGATCCACTTTCCTTAGCTCCTGTATATGAGTGAGAACATGCAATATTTGTCTTTCTGTGTCTGGCTTATTTCACTTAGCATAATGACCTCCAGTTCCATCCATGTTGCTGCAAATGACAGGATTTCATTCTTTTTTATGGAGGAATAATATTTTAATATGTATATATACCATATTTCCTTTATCCATTTATCTGTTGATGTACAGTTAGGTTGATTTCATGTCTCGGCTGCTGTGAACAATGCTGCAGTAAACACAAGGGTGCAGAAATCTCTTTGATAAACTGATTTCCTTTTATTTGGATATATACCCAGCAGTGGTATTACTGGATCATATGGTAGTTCTATTTTTAGCTTTTTAAGGAACCTCCACACTGTTTTCCATGATGACTGTACTGCTTTATATTCCCACCAACAGTGTACAAGCATTCCCCTTTCTCCAGATCCTGCCCAGCATTTGTTACTTTTTGTCTTTTTGATAATAGCCATTCTAAGTGGGGTGAGATGATATCTCATTGTGGGTTTGATTTGCATTTTCCTGATGGTTAGTGATTTTCAGTATTTTTTAACATACCTGTTGGCTATTTAGTATGTCTTCTTTTGAGAAGTATCTATTCAGGTATTTTGTTCATTTTTAAATTGGAGTATTATTGTCATTGTTGTTGTTGTTTTGTTATTGCATTGTTTGAGTTCATGTTCTGATTAATAATCCCTAGTTGGGTGGATAGTTTACAAATATTTTCTCCCATTCTGTGGGTTGTCTCTTCACTTTGTTGATGGTTTCCTTTGCTGTGCAGAAGCTTTTTAGCTTGATGTGATCCCATTGTCTGTGCTTTTGAGATCTTACCTAAAAAGTCATTGCCAAGACAAATGTCCTGTAGTGTTTCCCCAATGTTTTCTCTAGTAGTTTCATAGTTTTAGGTCTTTAATCCATTTTGAGTTGATTTTTGTATATGGTGGCTTTGCTTTTCTCAAATCATATTAAAGTCTATAAGTATGCCTTTCTTATAGCAATCCTGCACCCACATAAAAACTGCATTTTCAATACGAGATAAAAAGGATTTTTTCAAAAAGTGAAAATTTCATATCTGCTAGCATACTGCATTGACAGTTTCAGAAATTTTCTTCTCTTTTTTTTACAGTGGTCCTTATGCTGAATTAATTTTCTTGAAATGGCAAGCAACTACAGCTGCAGACCTCAATCTATGGCACATACCAAGCAATTCAACTTTTTCTTATAATGTTACCACTTTTGTCTGCTTCTGGGGAACATTTCCAGTCTCACTAGCGGCAATTTGTATGGGTCCCATGGTGTTATTCAAGGTTCATAGTATTGCACTAAATACAATAAAAAAATATGTGACAGGTTGCTTTTTACTGCAATAACCAGTTTGCTGGAGAGACAATTGCTCACTTGGAGATTATTAGCATCACACAGGGTTTTAAGTGGATAGTCACAATACTTGAGCTCACCACAATAGCAACAGGAGGTGGCTAAAAAGTTTTTACAGTAGTACAGAATTACTATAGTTAATTTTATGTAGTTATGACTTAATACTGCATTTTTATGTTTGTTTACATTTCTTTGCACTGTGAACGGCACCATGTATAGTCTGTAAGTGGTTGTGTGTATAAATTTTGACAAGTTTTAACTTTGCATAATAGATTTGTGTATATTTTATGGTAGTAGATGATAAAATAGACTAATATCTACATATATTTTATGCACTCATGACATACCCAACTTTTTCTTAATTTTTTATCAATGTCTAGGCTATGCTATTCATCTGCAAGTTTTTTTCCAATTATTCCAAATCTCCAAAAAAATTTTACAATACATTTATTTTTACAAATATACATATAAGTGGACCTGCACAGTTCAAACCTGTGTTGTTCAAGGGCCAACTGCACATGTAAAATTACACAAAATATACCATATGTTATATATAATATATTATTACATGTAATATAATATTACATGTAATATATGATGTATGAAATTATAGAATATTTGATATTTTAATAATTTATAATAATGTATGAATATAAGCTACATTATATATTGTAGCTTCAACTCCTACCTCTGTCTGTGGAAGGCAAATACACATACACACACACACACACCTATATCAATTTCTATATATTCTGCGAGTTCATGTAGGTATTTACAATCTCAATCACACACTCAGAATTTATTCTATTTTACAGCATAATGTTTAGAGGCAAAAGAAAAAATAAATAAATAAATACAATAATTAAAAATTAAAAAAAATTTATTCTAGCTTTCCTTCTTTTCCTTATTTGTAACTCCTTCTAACATGAAAAACTTGCCACATGTATATGTATGAATTATATGTGTATATATCATAGAATATATATTATTAATATATATATTTATTTATTCAACCCTAAAATACACAGAAAGTGGTTTCAGATTTCCTAACCCATATCACTGTGAGAAGAAATCTTTAATGCACAATATTTTGTATGGTTCTTGTGGATTTTAGCTATAAAATATCTAGTCAACACCCTGTTTTCTAAAGTTACTTGCATAATTCTTCCCCTCTGCCTCTTCATTATTTTCATGTTATATATTTGTAGTACAATTAGGTTCACTGGTTTATATTCCATTTTTATTCCTCCCAATTCTTATTTGTTTTATTTTTTTTTTGAGCATGTGGAATATTAACATTGTTCTAAATGTCAGAACCATACAAAAAAAGTGTACACAGAGAAATGACATGTAATTTTTTCTTCCTTCCTCCCTCCCTTTCTCTCTCTCTTTTTTCTTTGTTAGCAGCCATTACTGCTCAATTCTTGAATCCATTAATTCATTGGGGTTACAACAGGAGAATATTCCAATATTTTGTTTTCATTTGTTAGGTGGAAAATTTTATAAAGAGATACTTCCCCTCATCTACTAGTCAAACAGCAAATTGTACAGTCCCATATAGGAAAGGCAGGATAAATACTTTAGTATTCCCTTACAGTTACTTCATTTTCAAGATAATAAATTTATTCCCTATCATCCTCAAAAATGACCAATTATATTTTAGACTATCAATATGAATCCATGAAATTAAACATATTCGATGGATTTTAATAAATTGCCATTTTTAACCTTATTGAAGCTCACATACTCTCTTCTTTGACCAGTAGGACCTTCCTAAGTTGACTCCTGAGTCCTTTTGACATGACCCTAGTTATCCTTCGATAATTTTCTTGTCATCTGGTATTACAAGATGTTCCAAGTCCACTATGTACAATTTGTTTCCCAGATATGAAATTAGCCATTTCTCCAAGAAGCCCTGGTTTCTTTTAATGGAAAATGATATTTCAAGACTACTATTCAGGCTCTAAAGATTGCACTGCTATAGGACTAGTCATTGTGTCTATGTCCCTTTAGAGAACAGATTTAGGAAGTATAATAATTCCTAAAATAAAATATAACTCTATGAGCACGAGAGAAAACATGTATAGAAGTGCAATAAAGGTAAACATAGGTAAGTGTCCCTAAGTGGGAGCTTAGCTTTGCTCACCTTTTCACTGGCATGAGCCCTGGGTGGAGTGAGGGAAAGTGCTGATGGAAACTGCGGACAGTTTAGGGGATGATGAAAATAAAGGGAATTGGCATTACTTCTCCAGGCAAGGCCCGGGCAGACTAAAAACTTCTTAGAGTCTAACATGTCATCGCTATTGTAGAGTGGCAGTGTCTGAGGGAGGTGTCCAGATGGATGGACCTAAGGGGAGCATTACAGATTGGTGTGGGAGAGAAGCTAAAATTTCTTTTGGCTGAGAGTCTGCTTATGGATCTGACAAAACTGTGGAGTTGGAGTTGTCATGATACAGAATAACCTGAATGGACATATAAAAATCAAAAGGAAACTCAAACCTTACAGCCACTGATGTAGACAGCCACAAAAAAAAAAAAAAAAAAAAAACCCTGGAAACTGTATGTCTTATTGTAAACCAAGTTGTATAGATACAGTGGTCATGAACCATGGAACATGGCATCTGTCTTCCAATGTCAGGCAATATATAAACTTCCTAAAACATGGATCATCCTCATGGATAAGTGAAGAATTGAGAGGAAGAGAATCCTAGAGTGAATAGTCAACCTGGTAGCACTAACGAGAAACAGAAGAAACTAAGTATACCTTGTTGTAGCAAGATTAAGTTTTTTGTCATCAGCAGAATTGGAACTCAGGAACTGAATTCTGTTATTTGAAAAATAAAGAAATTTCTATTTGTACATACTTGGATTTTATTAGTGGTTCACTGAGATAATATTGTACATGCTTTTAGCCTTATCTGTAGAATAGAGGCCTCATAAGAATCTTGAGAGAAAATGTAGAGACTTATTACTGTGTTCTGGAGTAGAGTAAGCATTCATCAACTATCTTAGCTTTCTGAAGATGGAAACTGTGAAATGCCCTTATCATGATATTTATAAACTACTCAGACCACACCGCTCAGTGTTTTAGGAAGTCTTATTAATGCCACTATAAACCAATGAACATGATTTAAAAGTCCTGAGAACCAGAAAACAAGTCTATTTGTCCACAACTTTGAAAAAAAAAAAAAGCATTTAAATGTATCCAGGATAGCAAACAATGTTCCTAAGCTGAACATACTTTTGTTCTTTTGCCAAGCGTAGTAACTGACCTGTCATGTGATATGAAGTGTGATGGCATGGGAGCTGGTAGAGATATTCGTCTTTGTTTGTAAAAGAAATCCTTTCCCAATTCCACAATTCCCCCTCTTTCAAATGGCAGAACAGGGTGCATATATTATTGAGTCAAAGGGTACTGGAGAGGTGGATTCCTTAATGTGGCCAGAGAGTCTCCTCCTCAAAGCCTGGGATAAGAGTATGTGCTCTAAATGATTCATCACAATAGGGAAGCTCTTCTGGAATTACCATGTCCCAGAAGGCAGTAACTATAGTTTATTCCCTGGACAAGCCCCGGACAATGTACTCTTCGGCGATGTAATTTAGGTATATCAAGAGTGTTTGAGGGTGTCATTCTGGCAGACACCATTACTACCAGGGCACCCTGCGCTCCCAACATAAATAGGAAGATCTTAAAATGATAAACCAAACAAAATTGCTTTAAATTCTTTTTATAAGATGGTTGAATATAAATTATAAAGAACAAAAAAACAATTGCAGATTATTCTGATATGTTGTAATAATCACATAGCACTTTTTAATAGACCTATTACGTCCACATAGCAACTTTTGAAAGACAAAATATTTTACATGTACTATCTTGTTTTATTTATCCTCACAAAATCCCTGTGAAACTGTGGGAGGGGTAGCTGTAGTATCTATGATAGTTCTCAACTGAGGCCTACAGAATTATTGAGATCGTTATCATAGGTGTATCAGCAAGGTGTCTCATTTTAAAAAGAGGTCCTCCTCCTTGAAAAGGCAGGAAACTGAGGAGTTTTATAGAGAGTAAAATATTCACATTTCTAAGGCTGAGTCACATTTGACTGAACTTTTCAGGTGTACGTGAAGCCAAGTCAGAACTAAAATCTCTTATTCATGCTTTGGTTGTATTTTGCCGGTGACACAGGAGATATGGCCAACGCTAGGATATCCTCACCATCAGAAATTAGCACCTTAATTTTTACCTCTCACATACCTTTTAAAAAATTAATTAACTAATTTTATTTTTAATCAATAAATAATAATTGTATATATTTATGGGGTACAATGTGATATTTTGATATATGTATACATTGTAGAAAGCTTAAATCAACCTAATTAACATATCTATCATCTTACCTACTTATTATTTTCTTTGTGATGAAAATGTTTAAAATCTACTCTTTTAGCAATTTTGAAATGTACTTTAAATTTATTTTTTCCCCCTATTTTGGATCTTAGGGTAGGTGAGGGAGTGTTGGCTAACACTTCCATTTATGGTCTTGACACTTCCCTCCATGATTTGAGACTAAAGAGTCAAAAATTTTAAATCCTAAAAAGTAATTTAGTTTCATTTATGCCTTTAATTTTCCTCTCTGCACTGATCTTCCTTGTGGGTTATACATCCATTAAGTCTGCCCTGTCCTAAACCACTAACACAAAGAGAAATCTCATTATCTTGATTTTTCCATTTACTCTTCATCTCTCTTCTCCTGGCAATCTATCCCAGACTGCTATCACATTTACCTTCTTCACACACTGCTCCAATATTCAACTCCGCTGCTCAAAACTTTGCCAGGCCTCCCCATTACGTGAAGTCCACACTCGTTAGCCTGGCTCAGGGCTCCAAGACCTTATCAGTTTAGTCCACACTCCTCTCTCATTGTACCCTGTGCTTTGCCAAACTTTAGTTGCTCACTGTTTTGCTTTATTTTAGCTCCATGATTTTAACACATATCCCTCCTACCTGGAATGCCAGTTATTACTAGCTGGTGTGCTGAAATGTGTCTGTACCACAAATCCTAGATTAAATGCTACCTCCTCCAAGATATATTCCCCAGTTACCTTAAACCCAAACCAGTTCTCTGAAATCTCTTATCACTTTATTTGAATCTGTCTCTGCTACATTACATGCTGCTGAAGTCAAGGACTATGCCTTACACATTTTGAAAAAAAAAATTACTTTTACATTGCAAGCTATTAACAGATATTTTCTAAATAATTTATAATTAGGCAGAAATGATAACAAATTTGTTAAATGGCTATTGATTTTTATACTGAATAAAACAAGTTTAAACAGTTTTAAATTCTTAAAAATAATTTAGTGACTATATTATACATTATTACTAAAAGTTCTCCTGAAAACCTTATACAGTTTTTTACTTCATAGTATATACATATTAACCCAGACAAGTAAGAAACAAAGTTCTTTGATCTGTATTCCTGAAAGCCTAACTTTCTCTGCACCCACACCTACCCTCCCATATGGTTAAGAACTGAGATACTCTTCCTCCCTAGACCATTTCTTTTCTTACAAAGACATCTATAAATAAGACATCCAGTTGGACTCTGTTTCTCCAAGTACCCTTCCAACTCCACCCCCTCCACCCATACTGCCAAACGTCCTCCCCTCTGAAGACCAGAGTCAGATATCCTGACAGCTCAAGGCAGCAAGAATTCTGGAATGAAAAGTTGGATTTGATGAGGTGCCATGGTTTGGGGGAGTAAGAGTGGGGGCAAGTCTAAGGCTGTCAGTGAGTTCTAAGCTGGAAGACAGATGGCAATAGACTCTGTCCTCAGGAATAAAATTGCCTACTAGTGGGACCTATCCAACAGTCCTATAGCCATAACTTGAGGAGGACGGGGTCCCTGGGCACTCTGGCTTCTCTACTCAAGGGTCTGTGGAACTAGGATTCTCATGGTTTCAGCCAGTGACCAACCCTGACTCTGCTACTCAACAAATTTGTGATCAAAAGGGCAGAAAAAAAGGAGAATATACAAATTCATTTAAAAATAATTTACACATCTGTGGTCGTTTTGCCCTCACCCAAACCTCCACTGTTAGTTACCATTCTTTTTTTGACATCCTATTTGTATCATCTTTGCACCATCTTTACTTTCCCTATTTTTTGAACCGAAAGACAGACTACAGATTACAATTGGAAATGAAAAAGAAGAATGCTGGATAGATATTTCTAGGCCTCCGAAGATGAATATAGGTCTCTATTTTCATTGAGTTTGCCTTTGGAAGGATATGTCAGGTCTATGGGTGGCAGGTGAGATGAGGAGGCACTCATGGTCAGGCCCACCTCTCCAGGGGGTCAGGCTAGTATTTTCCCAAATGAGCTGTTTTCAAAGTGTCAGCTGACCCTAAATAACTCTTGCTCCTGCAAAGCTCTATCTAAACTCTCTTACTTTGAGGAGGAAAGATTGAGAGAACTAAGAGCATATAGTTCTCTCCTTCACACTTACCATAATTTTAGCAGATTAATTCATCTGTATGTATTCATCACCTATATATAAGTCCTTCAATATACAGGTCCTGTGAGGACAGAGACCATGTCTGTCTTGATCTTTTCCACTTCCCCAGTGTCTGACACATAAACAGAACTCAGTAAGTCCTTACTGAATGAGTGGAGAAATAGGTAGGTGGTTTGAGGAGCAAGGTTGGTGGAGGAGACATATTTGCTGCTCTTTTCCAAATACATAAACATTTGACTGTGTATACACACATGTACAAATACACACAGATACACGCACATACACATACTTCTTTCACATCTATAGCTGAATACAAGTTGCCTTTGTGCCTCTGCTCTGGCGCTCTGTGCTTCTTAGCTTCATGTTTTTTTTCTGGGATGTATTCATTCTGCCACTCTCCATCCCTCCAGCTGTAGTCCACCCTGACCTTACTTTAGGTGACCTGGCATCTTCATCTCCCCTGGCATGTACAGATGGGCCAGAGGCTCCACCCACAAGGGAAGAGTCCATGAGAGGGCAAGGCAATTAACAGTTCTGTTGAGGACTGGTCGTGTTTATCTTCAGATATCCTAGAAAATATTAAAGTTGAGCAGAGGTCCATTCAGGTCTCACGTGCCCACAGAATGTGGCTTCCAAGATATCTTCATTACTGGCAATACCTGCTCTGTAGGCCTCAGCTGCCTGCTCAACATCCCCGCACAGATTGCCATAGCAAATACTGCATGCCTCACATTAAACTCATCACAGCTCCCTGTTGTTAAATACATTCATCTCTCTAATGGTACAACTTGCATTCCAGCTAGAATACACACTCACTCTTTTTTAACTATTTTTTTCTCGTTAACCCTCGTATCCTATGTCCCCAGTTCCTACTGAGTCTCCCTTTGAGATGTCCATGAGATTTGCTCTTTTCTATCCAGGTCCACCACTCTATCCCAGTCTGGGTTTTCATCACCATAGTGTCACTTTAGACCTCCTTTTGACTCTAATATTTATATATAAGTCCACTTAGCAAACTGGTTTAGTCTTTCTATAGACCAATTTAAAAAAAAAACAGCTTATGCTTCTCATTTTCTGGCACATGAAGATCCCAAAATCCATGAGTAAACTTCTTGAAATTTGGTCCCACTCTACAGACTTGTCCAACGTTATGTCCCAAGATTCCTCAAGACACACCTTCACCCCTGTCAGGCTCCTGCCTCACAGTTCCCCACACTGGAATGTCTTAATTCCTCTCCTTTCCATCCCACTCCTTCATGAGGCCTTCCTCAGCTTAGGCACCCACTCTCAGCACTGGAGGTAGGCAGAACCTGAGATAGACACAATCCCTGTTCTCCTGCATCCTACGGTCTACCTGAGTTTTTCCTTTCTCTTATCTGCCAATAGTGCTCTGCCCCTTAACATTTAATTACATGCTGACATATTTATGACTTATTCACATGTTAAATCAAGGATTATTTATTAACTATGTAATTTGGGTAGGGCGTTGTGCTAGACAGGTAGAAGCCGCAAGTTCTGCAAGTTGAAAATTATGTTGCCATTTCATACCCTGTGTCTAGCACAATGCCTAGAGGTGGGCAGGTAGTTCATAACCCTTTTGAATGACTCACGTAATAAAAGATTATAAGTATTGAGCAATCAGAACATAGAAGAGAGAAAAATCAGAGAGTTGAGAAGTTTGCAGAAGGCTGTGCTTTGGTGAATGAGTGGGACACGCATAGATTGAAAAGTAGGAAGAAGGCATTGCAAGCAAGCGCAATGCTGAGCAAGGAAGTGAGGCAGACTGCAAATTACCACTCACCTCTGTTTGATCTCCTCTGTTTCCATAGCAATGGAGTATAAACAGCCCTACTAGCCCTTGAACCAGGTGTATCCATATGACTGTGTCCTCAGTGATAAAACGTGGGCAGAAATAATGTGTACAATTTTCATATCATCTTCTGTAATAGCCAAAACCGGATAGGTTATGTCATGGAATAAACAGTGAAAGTTTATTTCTTACTCAGAAAAATCTGCTGCAAGCTCAGATGACTCTCTTGGGCAGCTGTCTTCTATGTGTTGGCTGGGGATTCCTGCAAGTCTCTATCTTGTAGCATCTCCACATCAACATGTGTTTTGTGGCTGGAAAGTCAAGAACCAGCAATTAAAACATCAGCACAGAAGTGACTCATGCCACATTGGCTCCAAACTAGTCACATGACAATGTCCAGCTACAAGGAGTGAAACTTCTATCAGGTTCAAGACCCTGTGTCTTGAGGTCTCTCTCTTTCAGTGGCTTAGCTTATACCTGACTTAAGACAGGAAGAATCAAGACAAGCAATAATCTTGACTGGAGTTAGTTTTTGTATAAGGGAGTAATGTTATGGCATAAAATAAACAAAAGAGATGTCAAGATGCATCTGTTTGTCTCCAACCCATTGAATAAGCCTTGAGCTAGTAGGAACTAAAACAGAGAAACAACTTTTCTTCTCATCTCTTCAAGATTTAGCACATTTCTACATCCAGAGGGGAGTTCTTTGTGCATAGTTGTTGGCTTATTGATAATAAGATGAAACAAAAATATGAGAAATCAAAACTCAATATCTAGCTATACCAAAAACACAAGAATCTCTAATTTATACCACACAGCCTCCAAACTAAGGACATATACCACCTTGACACATAAAAATGTTTAGAAGGTCAATATCCTAATGGAAAAGGAGGTATTACTTAGGTTAAAACATCCATTGATCCATTGTTCCCCCAAATGCACAACTTAAAATAGGTTTACCCTTTCGAACACCACTAGAGAAAAAGAACATGACTACATGGGATACTTAGCTTAAAACATCCATTGATCTATTGCTCCTTCAAATGCACAATATAAAATAAATTTACCCTTTTGAACACCACTAGAGAAAAAGAACATGATTATATGGGGTACACTTTGTTTGCTCTTTAAGTTTATTTTTTTAAATATTTTTATTATTCTTTTACTTTTTGCTTAAGATGTAGAGTGATAAAATTTTTGATAAAGAGATGTATTTATTTTACTTTTTCATCATAAGTGATTTTCTCTTTCTCCATATTGTTACATATTGCAGAATTTCCTTTTTTATTTGAAGGCTGAATAGTATTCCACTGTATGTATACACCATATTTTCTTTCTTTATTTATCTTTTGATGGACATTTAGGTTGTTTCCACATCTTGGCTATTGTGCATAGTGCTGCAAAGAACATAGGATTACTAATAATTCTTTGAGATCCTGATTTCAATGCCTTTGAATAAATATGCTTTATTTGGATAAGAAGTAGGATTGCTGGATTATATGGTATTTTTATTTTTAATTTTTGGATTTTATTCTAAGTGATGAAAATCCAATGGAGAGTTTTAAGCTATGGAATTACATGATCTAATTTATGCTGTTAAAAAATTACCTAACTATATAGGGAATAGGTTTGGGGCATGGGGGATCAATACTCCCATGAGATAATGTATGCCATGTAGGAAAAGGAAGTGTCCTTTGGCCTCTGGAATGTGGCCCAGAGCTCCTGATGCCTAAATGGGTCAGAAATCAAGTTTCGTTAAATAACCATTAGAATCAAGTTGGTTAAATAACTGATGGCTGGGTGGGGTGACATTAACCTGTCATTTTATATATTAATGTTAACACTATTTAGTGCTTAGTTCAGGGAAATAGAAGAGATGAATTTTTATCCAACAATCTCCCAAATACAATTATTTCAAATGGATGTTTATATGTATTTCATCAAAATTACGTCTTTTATGTTCCACTCCTTCACTCCTCAGAGGATGCATTTGAAATTTAGATTTCCAAGTCAAATTTTGCCAGGCAGCTCCACTCTGGTTCATTTCCTCCAGAATCTAGAATGAATTGATAGACTAATAAGTGAACTAATTTGTGTACACTACAGTGCTAAGCACATTAGGTCTTTTGGTGAGTTTTTATCCCAGGTGGGGGCTGTTTATGTAATGATTATGACAATTTCCATGTCCTCCCTACCATAAAAGTGTTTCATAGGCTTTGGTATCTGAAGCCCTTAAAATATTTTCTTTTTATATATTTTTATACAAGTCCTCTTGGATCAGAGGAAATCTGAGAGCTGAGGTTATTGGGCAAGTTAGACCAAATTGGCAGTCTGAGGTGTTGGTGTGCTTGGATAGTTAAAGCAGTTAAAGTCAAAGTCCCTTTGTCTTGGTAAAAGAAGGTGGGAGATCCAGTTTCATTCTTCTGCATGTAGCTATCCAGTTTTCCCAGCACCATTTGTTGAAAAGAGATTCTTTTCCCCAGTGT
>CAUYRB010083279.1:0-20351 GCA_963574695.1 Propithecus perrieri | reverse complement strand
TTTGCATTTCCTTGAATATTAGAGATGTTGAACATTTTTTCGTGTGTTTGTTAGCCATTATGTATCTTCTTTTGAAAAGTTTCTGTTCATGTCCTTTGCCCACTTTTTAATGGGGTTGTTTGATTTTTTTCTTGCTGATTTTCCTGAGTTCTATATAGATTGTAGTTATTAGTCCTTTATCAGATACATAGCATGCAAATATTTTCTCCCATCCTGTAGGTTGTCTATTCACTGTATCGATTGTGTCGTGATTGCTCGTGTGTCTGTGATTGCTTTTTGAATCTTCTTCATAAACTCTTTGTCCAGGCTTATGTCTATAAGAGACATTCCAACATTTTCTTCTTATAATCCAAAATTATAATTAACATAACCCAAACAAAAAGTTAAACAATATCAATAGTTTTAAAAATATTTTCTATGCAAAAATTAAAAGTCCAGTATAAAATACTTTTATTCACTTGTTCCTGTTTTCTCTCAAATCCCAGCCATTGCTCTTTAAATATACATATATATTGATTAGTGCAAAAGGGAGAATTTTTAAATTTGTTTCAAACAAGTAATCAGTTAAAGAGCATATTTTTTATTTTTAAACAACAAAATAGATAAAATTTATAGGCATTTTTAAAATTTCTATAAATCTCATGTGTTATGTAATGAAACAAAGTTTTCTACCTCGTAGTTTTATGAATGCAAAAAAGTGTATCATCTCCACCTTAATGAGGAGATATTATTCTATAGTCCTACAATATTAAATCTAATGTTATAATAATTACAAGGATAAATATAACAGGTTATTTTTTAAAAGCTTTGTAAATTGTACAATTCAATTATCCAAGCTTTTCAATGAACTACATTAAAATATTACTACCAATAATATTAACATGTAATTGTAAATCACCTAGTCAACAAAATAATTTAAGTAAATATTATAGTCACAGAATTGTTCTATTAGATGTGAAGTTACATTATAAAAATAATAAAAACTCATAATATGATGTTTTTATTAAAATACATTAATTACCACTGCAGGAATATTTTCTATGCCTATTTCAAGACTGTGAAATGTAAAGAAGCATTACTACAAGGTCTGTTCTTTGGAAATTATTAAAATCAAAAGAATGTTTGTAAGAACCTTGCATTTTTATGACAATTTTAAAAATACATTTTTATAAATTCTTTTAGGCACACATCTTAGCTTTGATTTTATATTTCGTAGAACCATCTCTTTGTAGAGGCTCAACACACAAGTTTAATATTCCTTCATTTTTCATGATAAGGTAGATTATAATTATGTTTAAAAGATATACAGTATGCAACTAAATTCCATCAACTCATGTTCATCAAGATAAAAAGCTCAATTTACTGTGATTGTTTTACTCATTTCTTCCTTAACACTATCTGTTGAATCCTTGACTAAATAATCATCATTGGTTTGAATAAAAAGAATAGACTTTACAAAATAAAAAAATAATTTTACACTAATCTTTCTTTTCCCATAGCTTAAGAACCACAAAGAGAAAGAAAATGTCATTGTATATATTATTTTTTTCTGAAAAAAAGAATGTGTATTTAATTTAATACTATTAACATACATTTAATTCAACTAGAATACTTCTTCTAGAGTATTCTGATTAATTAATGTTTTACTATACTTTAGGATAATAATAAATAGTCACTTTTTAAGTAATTTTCTTTTACTCTGCAGATTTTCTAGGGTTTTATTGGCATAAAACTGCCATTTACAGATTTGGCAAGTGACCAATCCCATATATATGACTAATCAGCACACTTTAGTACTTAGAATTTAAATCCATACATTTTGCTGATTACAGCCAAAATAGGATCTTTTGAACTTCACTGTATGGCTAAATAAAAAATAAAATATTATGATAAGTCACTCCAGCAGAATAATTTTACTGTTTTAAACTAGGCCTAATTGATTGCATAGCACTCTCCAGGTTCTGTCTTCATATGTTGCTTAATGGGACAATGAAATTACCTTCTTTTCTGAGGATGGAGAACATTTTCAATTTAATCTGACTCTATAAAACTAAATTAAATTTGATATTTTAAAAGTGTGTACTGTATATGAGTCAGGATAGAATAGGCCATGCTGCAGTAACAAATAATCTTAAAATCAGTACAGCAGGGACTCTGTTTAGACAACTGTGGCTTCAGGCTGACAATAAATCTACCAATATGTCATAGCAATATCTGGAACATGTAGGCTAACTCAGTAACTGCGACTGGGAAAGACAAAGAGAAAATTGAATGTGAGCCTTTAATTGTGTCTCTCTGCAAGTGACATACGTTATTACCATTTAGAGTTCGCTGGCCAGGATAAGTATTACATGAACATGTCTAACTATAGGGAAGACAAGAAAATATTTTCCACAAATAGACTATGTGGTAGGTGTTGTCATTGCAATAATTTGTATAGCACAAGTGGGAAAAAGGGAACCAAACCAAAAATCAAAATTTATTACAATTAGGTATTTCTATGTTAGAAGGCAATGTTATTATATTTGAAATAAAATGAATTACTTCAAATATGCATAATTATACTTTACATTTACATGTAAATACCAATCTGGCTAATAGTAGGTCCTTAACTAAACTAAAATTCATAATTCACGAGCCATTTCACACATTATTCCAGATGATTTTCTCAACAAACCTATAGCAGAGGTTTGAATAAGAATGTATCTGTGTTTGTGACTTAAGAAGCTTTTCTTAAAACAGTTTTTTCCAAAATTCCCCACATTACCTTTCATAACAATAATTTTTTGTAGTTATAAAAAGGATCATAAATCATTTTCTATACTTAATTTATAATTTACAAATTTAAATTTTTATTTTACAAATATGCAAATAAGTTTACATTTTTTATCCAATATTAAATTATAATTATTAAAGATGGGAAATGAAAACAATATCAGCTGTTGAAATAATAAAATGAATGTTGCAATAGATTAATCAGCTGTACCTTCATATTTTCCAACTCTTAACCTCTCTTGATTTCTGTGGCTTATAGGACCTGATACCTTTCCATGAAGGTACAACTGATTAAATAGTTGTATATGAAGTAATCTTATATGGCACAAGGACTAGTCTGTAAAGCATAGTGTTAATTAGAAGTACATAATAAAATTATTATCATAGTTAATATTGTTATTTTTTATGTCAAATACTGTACTAAACATTTCAAATGCATTATACCTAAATTCTCACAATAACTACATAATGTAGGTACAATTATAAGCCTCTTTTTACAGATGAGAAAACTGAGTCATGGAGAAATTTATGGTACTTGCTCAAGATTGCTGAGCTAGTAAGTGGTGAAACCTGGAAGCAAATATAGGCAGCCTGTTCTTGAACTGCTGTTATTTATTCTGAGCTACATAGCACATATAAAATAAATATATATGTATACACACACACACACACATATATATAGAGAGAGAGAGAAAAAAAAATTGCCTGTAGATATATACATACACAAATGCTTTAAAAAAGAACAGTAGAATAAATGTCAAGCTTTTACCCGTCAAACCAGAATATAGACTTCATAAAATTTGCTATTGCATCTGCTTTGTATAATACTTTCTCTCTGGCAACAGTGCCTTGCTGATGTTAAACGTTTAATAAATATTTGTTATTGATTTACTGAGTCACTGACTGACAATGTTCAGTACTTACTTTTGTATAAAGAAACGTGTTTCGGAGAAGCACAGTGGTGTACTTCTTTTATATTTTGATATTATTTGATTTCTTGAAAATGAGATTATGCTAAAGCATGATATAATTTATGCTATCATAAAAAATGTGAAAACTATCTGTAAAAACGATAAGCTAAAATTTTCTATAAATTTTAAGTTTGTGTCACCATAGTGTATCAGTGTGTTCAATAAGATTTTAGGTCACTCCAACAAATGCAAATATTTAAATCCCTTAATTGGAAAACAATATAATTTTTAATTCTCGATCCAAGTTGTCTTAATGTAGAATTATTTGTTAAAAGATACTTTCATTGTTAATAATGTTAATAGCTATGCCATTGGCTGATGTATATATCTCAAGTTTTAATTATTATAATTTTATTTAGTGATATGAGTATAATCCCTTTCTGACATGTACATAAATTGGCTATTTTATAATTTTTTTCTGTTTTTAAGAAAACAAGTTAAATTTATGGTTATTTGAAATGTTGTTTATTATTTTCATGACTTAGTCATTTTGATATTGATACTCATAAGGTTAACATGTCAAAATGAAGTATGAGCTTTTGTGTATCTCTAATAGCTACTTGAATAGTTATGGCTATAATAATAAAGACACAGATGGTGAAGGATATTTCACATTTTATCATTTTAAAAATGTGTTTTGTTTTCCTTATAATGTGTTTTTATATTGTTATGACATTGCAAAGCCAAAGGCCTGACACCATACAAGAATTGCCCAGAAATTAAAGGCTGGATATATTTAACAGTGACATTTACATAAAATGACATTCTAGAAAACTGTGTATAAATATATGAGTTTTTTTTTCAATTATTTAAGATCGGGAGTTAAAAAATAACTAAAGTACAATAGTGATATTAAATTACCTGATTCATAACTTAATAGAAATATGTTCATAAATAAATGAACTTCTCTATAACTGTCTCCTGAGATATAAATATGATAGTATCTTCCTCACAGTTCAATTCTAAGGTCAATAGAGCTAAACTTTATTACTAATATCTGGCACACATGAATTACTAGACTAATAGTACAGAATTTTTTAAAAGCTAAAGTAACAAAATGTCTTTTTATAAAGTTATAGCTTAATCTTGTTTCTGAGAAATTAAATTGTTCATCCATTATTTCGCTTATGTAGTTGACCTTTCACCAGTACTTACTCAGGAAAATATTTACCAAAATTTCTCTTTATTGTGATAATCATTGTATTAAGCACTGGGGACGCATCACTGAACAAAATATACTAGTTATTGGCCACTATGATGCTTCCTTTTTAAGTATATATGTGGGAGGCCGGAAAAACAGAAAATGAAATATATAAAAAATGAATGAATATTAAATTTCAGAGTGATGGATATTATGATTAGTTAACTTAAGAAAATAGTGACTGGAAAGTTACTTTTAATAGAATGGCCAGGAAAATAAGGCAACAAGTGAGCTAAGGGTTAAATGATGGAAGAACCAGTCATGTAAATGTCCCCAGGAAATAGTTTTCCATGCAGAGGAAACAGTAAAAACAAACATGAAGACATGGGAATAAAAGAGGCATAACTGATCAGTAAGAAGATTGCTATATAGCTATAACATAGTGAGGAAAGAGGCTTAGGTCTCATTGAAAGAAGAAGACAGAGATCAGATTTTTAAAGCGTGATGGGAAGGTTTGATTTGTTGTAACTTCACTAAAAAGCCTTTGAGTGACTTTAATCAAAATGTTGACTTAATTTAATTTTTTAAAATATCCAAATTCAACCAATTGTTAGGATATCCTTTTAGTCTAAGTAGAGAATAATGGATGTTTAATAAATAGAATTAGTGAAGATAAAAAGAAAAAAGCTAATTTGGGAGATACGCTAGAGATAGAATCAAGAGAATGAATTTTCTGAGAGCAGCAAGTGAGTATAGATAAACCTAGGATAGTTTGTGCCATACCAGAATACTGCAATAATATAAGAATGGATCAATTGTGGCTGAAGAGAGGAAGAGGAGAGTGAGCAATCCATGTAGCCCCTTTTAGACACGTAAAATATGGATACATACTATGTTTCCAAAAAAAGATTCTGAGTTGTCTATAGATATATAAGTCTGAGACTCCAGGGTAATATCAAGGCTATAGCTATAAATCTGGCTGTCATAAGAATGTAGATTATTTTAAAGCTTTGAGGCAGGGTGACATTACCCAACAAAAGAAAAAAGAGCCTAACATAAGGCCCTAAAACACCCCAGTATTTTGAGTTATAGAAGGGGGGCCTCAGCAGTGGCCAAGGAAAACAGAAAATAATCAGGATGTGTTATTTTCATTAATGCCTGGGAATGATTTATTTTTTAAGAAATTAGGAATGGTTTTAGTCAAATCCTGCTGAGATAAAAATTATGGTGGAAATGAGACTAGCATTTTGTAATATATAAGGTACTATTGTCATTAGTAAGGACTTTTTAATTGGCATACAAAGAAAGAAAATTAGAGTAAACCAATGAAACAATAAGGGTGAAAAAAGAGGCAGAAATTATAAGAAATATTAATTTTGTTAATGTTAATCATATGGGCTTAGAAGAAAAACTGGAGTTTAGATGAAATTATAGCCTTTCAAGTTTATTTTAAAAATTTATAGCTTAATGATTAATATAAAATAACAATTATATTTATTCTGCTTTTGTAAGTACAGAATGATAAAGTTTTGTTAATTTTTCCAACAGACATAAAAAAATTTAATGTTCAAGTTTTCATTGCACTTCTACTCACTTAAATTCCAAGTTGACATTTAACAGAAGAAACTTGTCATCAAGATTATGTTTGAGTCTTTTAAGTAGTATGATATAGAAAATATAATTTAAACCATTTTTAAAATAAAAAAGTTTTTCCAATTCATAATCAAGCAATGTTTTGGAGGAAGAATGTCAGCAAGATGATGGAATAAGAAATCACTGACTCATATCCACCCACAACAAGAATTATGCAGCCATCCAAAGACAAAAGTCTCTCTGTCGGAGCCTTGGGATTCATTCTGAAAGTGGAGACTAGTACTCAGATATCAGACCTGCTGATGGTGTCCCTGAGTTCAAATACCAAAACAGCCCCATCCAAAGGGCTTGGCCCCATTTGGCCTTGAATTTAAAACAAAAACCGAAGTTTGTTAAAACAAACTGCCGAAGGATCCAATAGGAATCACACACAATAATCTCTCAGTGGAAAAGCCCTTCTGTCCACTGACATCAACCTTGGCAGTGGACCTGAAAGTTAGCTTATAACATGGCTCCAGACCCCTTCAACTGTAGTCTCAGCTTATTATTACTTTCACAAGGACCCACAAGGAGACTTGCCCATATCTTGCAGCTCAGAAATTACCTATGCCTCTGAGCTTCTGTGACAGACACACCAGTCTCTGTCCCACTGCAAATCTTGAGGGGTTCTGTCTCAGAGATGGTCCCTCTTACTGTGGTCAGGGAACTGTCCGACTCATACAGAGAACTCCTAGGAAGTTCTCACATCTGGACCACTGAGGGTGGGGCTGACCAGGCTCCATTTCTCAGTGGATTAAGAAGAGGCACAGTTTTGGCTCTAGACCATCTTTCTGTAGTCAAGAAACTGCCCCAACTGTGCAGAAAAACAATGGAAAGCATGTATATCTCAGCTACTGGGGCCAGCTCACTGGCCTATGTCCCATAGTAGATTTTGAGGTCTCACAGTCTCAGCTCCAGCTCATTTCTTTGTAGTCAGGGAATTTTCCCATCTGTGCAGGAGACTGCTCATCTGGGCCAATGGGACAGGCTTCTCACCAGAGAGAAACGATAAATATATGAGGTGATAGATATACTAACTACCCTGATTTGATCATAACACAATGTATACATGTATCAAAACATCACCCATTACCAAATTAGCATGTACAATATTCCGCTCGATTTTTAAAAAAAAAGACCAAAAAAAGGAAAAATGAAACTTTTGGTAACTTTATTTATAATGAGTTGTTTGCCAAGACTTTGTTATAATTTAGCTATATTATATTAATGAAAATCATTTTTATAATACAAACCACATATGAGGTTTTGTGTGCCTATGTGTATGGGGAGAGAAAAGGGAGGGGACATAAGGAAAGAGACAGAGAAAGAGAGAAAGAGAGGAGAGAGCATGAGCTTTGATAACTAAATTTTAAAAGAAAGTGATTATACATATTGGCTAGGTTAAACTATTAATATTTAAATATAATTGAAATGAGAAGATATATTTTTACTTTTCTCTACTTACTAAACATAAGCCAATTTTTAAGTTAATATAATTATTAATGCATTGTTAAACTGCTTAATAAGAGTCTAGAGGATACATTTTAATGGTCATGCTGTATTGAGTTATATGCTGATAAATTCTGGAGTGTTGTAGACAATTTTACATACCATAATTTAAAAGTGATAAGCTTAAGTTATAAATTGAATAGAAAAGTTACTAAAATATTTCTTAGAATATTGAGACAAACTAAAATAAACATATTTCATGCCTCAGTGAAGGCACATGGAAGCTAAAAACAAATGATATCCCTCTTCAAATACTTAGAGAGATTTTTAATAGATAATGAAATTTGTTTTGTGTTAATCCAAATGGTTCATTCCATACTCCAAAAGGATCTGTTGCTTCTTGCAATTTTTTGTGTGAAATTTTATGTCTGACTTTCAGAGATTTTAATTAAATAGTCTTCGGATAAGAAATTCAAGTATACTGTACTTTGGTTCCCTTATGGTGATTGTAGTGATATTAATCAAATATTTCCCCCATCCCCTCTTCCTTGAGCTGGAGTATACTTGCTGCCTCCTTGAATGCAGGCTGACTCTTTGACTTTCCTTAGTTATGGCAACACAAGTAGAAGTAATGCAAGCTGGGGCATTGAATGAGATGGTGAAATTAAATTTGTTATTTGTACTTTGTGATCAAGTATGAGAAGAACATGCTGTGAATGACTGCTACCGCTTCAGCTTTAGGCTCAGAACAATGACACGGGGAAATTATGAACCTGCTACGTTCCTGTTAATAAACACAAAATCTAATAACTGACAGTTGAATGTATTGCTACCTGGTTAAAACTAGTCATAATCAGGTAAACTAGAGTGTACATAAAGCATGGAGAACATGGAGTGCACTTTTGGCATGTGGAGTTAACTGGACATAAAAAATCTACAATGGTTTTGACAGACATATATTGGCAAAACAGACTATGACTGAACTTAATGTCAAAGAACTTGTGAGCCCACTGTCTAAAGATAATTTGAAAGAACAACTCAGTCATCAGTGGTGGCATATTCTTCAACATTATCCTCAGATATGGCAAAGAAGGACAACAAAAAGGGGAGGACATTGTACCGAGCAAAGCAAGCAGTTAAGAAGAAAAATACATTAGGATGCCTCTCACCACAAGTAGAATTGTACTTAGTCAAGAAATCTGCCTCACATCTAAAGGATTGGAAAACTAAAATAGTTGCCCACTGTGATTTTAAAATAGATTTTAAAATAGTGTCATTCTTTGTCATTTTCATTGTTCTGTATTTTGAATTAGAATATATATTGTAATTATCCTGACACGTTTTCTCATTGACTATGTGAAGGACATATAAATTGTCTTTTCTAGTCTTCAGTCTCTACTTCGAAAGAAGCCAATTTTAGTATGCGAGATGTAAATCAACAGATCTCAGTTGTCGTATCTCATGCCATTACTGAATCTGACGTTTAGCATACCTTGATAAAGTTGTAACTGCTTGATACAGGCCTACATGCTTGAAGGAGGTTAATTTTGAACAAGAGGAAGAATGTGAAAGATTAAAGTATTTTTCAGCAATATTTGTTTACCTTCCCTCCCTCTTAGGGCGGGGTTCATATTCCTAATACTCTGACTTTTTTCGTGACCATGAGACTTTTTAAAAAGTTTTGACCAATGGAATATGAGCTAACTTCATGTGAACAGAAGATTTAAATGTTTTTTTATGGTGTGCTGATTGTTCTCTGGAGATTTGTCATGAATGGAGCATCTCTATACTAGTTGCTTCTTTTTATAGCTGCTTTAGCTTGAGCACTAGAAGTTGCACACTCTGAGAAGACCTAACATCAATCCTTTGCCTAATAACAAGCCTACCTAAATCATATCAAAGGTACTACTGTCTCCGGATAACTTCCAGCCTAGATCAGTCAAGGCACAACTAAATCGTAGACAAGTAGACATAAAACATGGTTGCTGTTATAACCAATAAACTTTGGTACAATTTTCTTACACAGAATTATAATGGCTGACTGATACATATTTTAGTACGCTAAGATTAGATTCATTAAAACACATTAAGAGGATAATGGTTGATACTCATTTAATTTTTTATTCTTATCTTCAATTTATGAAAAAATATTTTTACTAATGCAGACTTTCTAGGTAGTAATAAATACTAAACTAAATTTTAATTTTTTCATCGTGTGACAATTAATTATGTGATGATATTGTTAAATTAGAACTCATATACTGGTCCAGTGTTAAGGAAAAGGGAGAAGGGAGAGGTATGTATAACTGTTGAACCTGAACTAGGTTTATATTTTAGCCTACCATAAAATTTCCTGTAAACTTAAGCATTTATGAAGAATTTAAAATTTCAGCTAATAAAAGAAGAATTTCAGATTTTCCAACCCCAAATTTCTCAACAAAGAAATAAGTGAAGAACACAAAGAGTCAGATCAAAATTTTTGTAAGTAAAAATGTTGAGCTATATCATTGGAAAATAAGACTAATTCTTTGGTAAGATAACTAGTCAGCATATTTTACAAAGCATACTAAAATTGTAGTGCAGAATAAAACTAGTGGTAAAATTGTTTCATAAATATAGAACAAATAACAATCAAGTACTAAAGATATTTTAGTAATAATGTTGTACGTCTTTATACATAATACCTGGATGCAACAGTGTATAGAAAAGGATAAATTAAATCTAGAAGTTAAAATTGGGATTTTACTATACTGTACTAATTATAGCTATCATTTGTATAGCTTTTAATTAATTCTAGTATATCTTTATAAATACAATAATTATATTTTAAAGCCTTTTTGCTAGCTCTTGAAGCTAGCATTATTGTTCCAACTTTAAAAAAGGGAAAAAGATTCAGAATTGTTTGGTAACATTTTCAAGGACACATAGCTAAAGTAAACTCATTTTCATTTTTCATTGCATACTGTTTACTTCGTCATACAACCAAAACATGTCTCTTCCATTAGACACACTGGACAGATTTTTTTACATTTTTAATTAGCATTTACTTGTTGCAAAGTTTATATTCAAATTCAATTATGTGTGACTGAACTATGTAGTAGAAGTTTGCTTTTCTTATTTCACAGAGTATATTGAGGAATTGATAATTAGTTCATTCTTCTTTGAAAGTGAAAACATGCTTTAAGTCCATAGTTTTTTATTTTCTTTTATTTCGCTCTGGACTTTTGAAAGATAGACTAATAAATGCCACTTAAGTATTGAAGGCAAGAATCTCCTCTAGAAATGACAAGTGGAATACTCTCTTACTTAGGTTTGGGAATTAAGATATTCTCATTCTCAGGTTTGTTTTTCTGTATATGTTACACTTGGCATTTTGAAAGGTCAAGTCATAGGGTTTTTATTTTTAAGAAGTATGCATACATTAGCTTTTCATTTTTTTCTAGTTTTTTTTATAAATGGAGCTTATTTTTGGATCAGTTCTAGGATTACAGAAAATTTGTGCAGAAAGTACATACCATTTCCATATAACCCCCAACCCCAGTTTCCCTTATTAATTACATCTTGCATTGGTGTGGTACATTTGTTATAACTGATGGACTAACATTGATACATTATTATTAATTAAAATCCACAGTTTACATTAGGGTTCACTGTTGGTGTACATTCTATGTGTTTGGACAAATGTATAATGACATGTTTCCACCATCAGGGTACAACTTGGAATAGTTCCATTACGCTAAAAATCTTTTGTTCTCCCTCTATTCATCCCTCTCTCCCCACTAATCCCTGCAACCGCTGATCTTTTTACTGTCTCCATAGCATTGCCTTTCCAAAATGTCATATAGTTGGAATCATACAGTATGTTCCCTGTTCACATTGACCTTTTTTTTTTAACTTGGTGATATGCATTTAAGTTTCCTCCATGTCTATTTATGGCTTGGTAGCTCATTTCTTTTTAGAGCTGAATGATATGCCATTGTCTGAATGTAGCACAATTTATTTTTCCATTTACCTACTGAAGGACATCTTGATTGCTTCCAAGTATTGGCAATTGTGAATAAAGCTGCTATAATCATTCATGTGCAATTTTTTGTGGACATAAGTTTTCATCTCATTTGGGTAAATTTCAAAGAGCAGGATTGCTGGATCATACAGTAAGAGTATGTCTAGTTTATGAGAAACCACCAAACTTCTTCCAAAGTGTCTGTATCATTTTGCATTCCCACTAGCAGTGAATGAGAGTTCTTACTACTCCATGTCCTTGCCAGCATTTGCTATTATCAGTGTTCTGAATTTTGGGCATTCTAATAGGTATGTAGTAGATTTTTAAAAATCTGGATGATTTTTCTAATCTCTTTAACTCTTTCTCAGCATCTTATCTCATCTCACAGCTGCCTTTTTCCTCCCCAATACCATCAGGGTATGTTAAAGTATCCACCATCCCCACTGTGGCTCTCCACCACAGCTGGTGATGATAAGAAGGATCTTGTGTCCCTGGTAGCTAATTCCCCCAATGTAAACTCACCTCCATTCTCACAGTTGTTTAGGGGGCTGGTAGAAAAGAAGGCAGGTCCATTTACTCAATTCACAAAAATATGAGATTGATGGATATCCCCGAATTCTCTAGATATTTGCATTCTGAAAATACCAATACCTCATTTATTCAGTCTGAATTTTGCTGCTAAAGATGCAGATAAATTTAAAACCAGAATTCCTAGATCTCTTAATCTCTGTTTCCTCACCTATAAAATGAGCTTATTGGACCCTGAGCATGATTTTTCCGATTTTTTTTAGATTTATCATTTATTATATGTTTATTTTTATTTTTTATTGATACATAATAGTTGGATATATTTATGGAGCACATATGATATTTTGATTCAAGCATACAATGTGTAATGATGAAATCAAAAGTTAATTGGGATATTCATCACTTCAAACATTTACAATTTATTTGTGTTAAGATCATTCCAGTCCCACTCCTCTAATTATTTTGAAATATACGATAAATTATTATTAACTATAGTTGCCCTAGTGTGCTATGAAACATTAGACCTTATTTTTATAACTATATTTTTGTACCCTTTGAGTTTTATTTTTAAAGTTTGAATAACAGTAAGCAAGACTTCATTAGGAAATTAATAGAGAAATTTATTCCTAGCATCTTTGTATGTTTAAGCGAGTCAGTAATTGTTAGTTGGGCCTGAGTCTGACCCTAGCTTTTTTATATAGATAAAACTATCTTGAAGAAACCTTATTTAAATATATATGTATACTAAATGATATAAAATATATATATTATATGAGAAAATATGATATACATAACACGTATATGTGATAAATGAATACATTAAAAGAAAATAATTCGACAAGTAAAATATTTTTAAAGTATATAATCTTCCTTCAAATGATATCTTATAGTCTACATCAATTACAATTCAATCGTCAAAATAAAGTAAAACTTATAAAAATCAATTTTTGTAATGTAAAGTGCATTTATATATCAAATATGATTTAAAACAATAGTGTAGAGTGTTTTAAAAAGACATAATTTTTATTGTGCATTGTGTGAATTATATAAATTATGTAATATAAAAATTATTTATTTAATCTGTCCATTTTGGCAAAATGCTACCCAACACACCACCACCATCTCTCACCTGGACACTTCAATAAACACTTAAATTGTTCCCTAATTGTTAAAATTGTTACCTTTGCTCTCTTCTACAAACAACAGCCAGTGTGATATTTCTAAACAGCAAGTTTATTTTTGTTGCTCTCTCTCTTAATACCACTCATTTAAGAATTCTTAAAGTATTTTTCAACTACCTAAGCAATGAAAACAATTTATTTCAAATCAAGGTTTTTCTTTGTTGTTTTTGTTTGTTTGTTTTGTCCTTTTGCTTGAGGTTGGGTGTTTGTTTTTTGGACTTTCTAGTGCCTATTTCAATACTCCAAATGATACTATGCAATCCTCAAAGACTGGAAAGCGAGAAGCACAGTGAGTACATAACAAAAATAACTAAAAAAACAATCAAATATTTTTTTTCTCACACATGTATATATATATACATACACATATATTTATATATGGAACAAATTGAATCTGATTTGAATTTGCTTTTTAAATATTATCACAGGTTAACTAAAGTTTTAAGTTTGGCATCTCTGTACCATAGCAGAGAAAGCAGCATAGAAAAGAATCAGTAAATAATTTTCTAGGTCAATTTCCTTAATGATACAATTTATCAGGCTTACCATAATGTTATCCTGTAAGAAAAAGTAGAGTTGACATAGTAATATTTCATAGACATTACAGTCTTTGGAAAATTGCCTAATTTAAAAGTAAGATATTTTGGTTTTGGTTGATTAAGCTATTTAAACAATCTCTGGTATTCTATGCTGCAAGTCTTTATATAATCTAAAATAAAGCAAGTACATCAAAGAAACAAAACATTTATGTATCAAGGTATGTAACAGAGGGAGGGGCCTGAAAAGAGTAAAAATATTTTATGAGCTGTCTCCTTGAACCCTCCCCCCCATACACACACACACTCTTTTGGGGGATTAAAACCTGTGTCCCTGCCTAAGGCCAGTAATTAGTGAAGCTGGGGAGTGTTCTTTGTGTTTTTTTTTTTTTTTTTTTTTGTACCATAGGAGATGGCTCAACAGAATTGTGTAAGCGGAGGTTGCAAGATTGTCTTTGCAGCAGGTGGGGTGGATCAGAACCATCAACTATAGTTGAACAGCAATAGCCTGAAGCTGAAACCCCTCCCCTTAAAAGCTCCATTTTTCTGCTTATAGGGAGGACAATGGTACTAAAATGAAAGTCTTCTATTCTCCTCATTTGCCAGCAAATTAAGAAATTTCCCTTTCCTTCTCAAACCACTTGTCCTTGTTCTTCTGATACAGCCTCAGGGACAAGTGCTAAACTTTCAGTAACAGAATTTGGTGGGTGGGCCCATATGCCCCAGTGAGAGGGCATCCCAAGACTACAGCCCAAGGTGGGGAGCAGCCCAAGGTAAACCTGTGGGTAGGAGCAACGCCTTTTCAGGTAAGAGAGTGAGGGACCAACCAGCAGCTGCTGGAGGCTGTTTAGCTCTGGGGAATTCCTATCTCTCTTCTCTGAATTAGATGCAGCTTCAACCAACTTTAACCTTGTTGAGGAAAAGGAAATGAATTTGGTAAGTGCTGTGATGACTTGGCCATTTATTTGAGTAAGTTCCCAGCGTGCAAACTGAAATCCTTGTGCCTTGATTCCACCCATTTGGGGAAGGTTTTGAGGCCTTCCTGCTCTGTGGCAGGGCATTTTGTTTGGATTTGTTTGTAGGCACCATTTGGGAGTGGAAGTCACAGTTAAGCGGAACTAGCAAACCCAGAGGTTTGTCCCCTTTTGGATTTGGAGCTCATTTATACGGTTCCCAGGGAATCTTCAAAATTCATTGCCTTTTGGATTAGGAGATGTTAGTTCTTATTTGAGAGTTTGGCTCTTGTTTGGGCAGTTCCCATTTGTTGGAAGGCCTTGGCATTTGAGATTGTGAGCATTGGGAATTTCCTTACCTGTTATGTTGTGTTCATTGTTGTTTGTGAGTTTTTGTTTCAACATGGGAAGCACCATTTCTATTGTATCTGAAAGCCCCTGGGGGAGAATCTTGACTGAATGGCCAATGTATAGCTATAAATCTGTGTCTAAAAGAGATGATGTCACTGTAATCCAACGTACATACTGGAGTGTGAGGAGAAATGGCCATTGAAGGGAACCTTAAATTATTATGCTATCTTACAACTGGAATTATTTTGTCAAAGGTCAGGTGAATGAGACAAGATCCCATATGTACAGTGTTCCATGCAATTGCATAATAAAGAGGCCGAAAGGCCTGGGACAAAGTTAATATTACAAAGGAAACCTCCACTTGTAGTGGGGGAGGGGCGTCAGACCCAGGATGATAAAATCGAGGACGCCTTAGCCAGGTTAGACCTCATGAATCCTTTCAACCCAAACTTCATCAAACTTCCCGCTCCACTCTCAGTGTCTCTGTACTTGCCACTACTGGTAGAAGGAGCCATGGCTGGGGAGGTTCCTTGGGCTCAGCGGCACTCAAGGTCGAGCTGCTGGGGCCCATGATGTGGTGGTCATGGAGCACACTAACGGGAGAAGCTTCTCCCTCACCCCTTGGGAAGGCCCGCAGCCCACTGGGGAAGCAGCCCTGCTTGGAGCCCAGCCCGGGGCAACTGCCACCCACCACTGCTGCCACTGCTATCTTTGTACCATGAGAGAGGCCGGGGAAGGTGTGAGTGGAAATAATTCTTCAGTACCACGCCCATTAGGTCATGACTCAGGAGTGAGAATGATCTCTCCCTCTAAGACCCAGCAGGGAACTCGATTTTGCCAGAGGGCACCTATAGCCAGGGTGGGGCAATTTCCAGTCTGGCAATATCAGACAGGGGGCTTGGATGTGCATGGGCAGCCAGTAGGTTTCTTTGAGACAGTGAAAAGGAAAGGGTAGGGAAAAGTCACCCCAGGTGATGTACAATCAGTGTGCTTTTTGTAAAAAGAAAAGACATTGGAAAGGACACTCCCAGGGCTCCAATTAACAAGAAACACCCAGGAGAACAAATGGTTTTTTCAAGTCCAGGACTCAGATGACAAATTAGGGGGCCTGGAGCCCCCTGCCTGACTAGTGGTTCCTATCCAAATATCCCCACAGGAGCCCCACATGCAATTGACAGTGGAGACTCGATTGGTGCCAAGCCACATGGGCAGACACAGGCTGGGGGGCCCCACTTCAGCCATGGCCCCAACCCCCAGCACCAGCTGCACTCAGTACTCCACGAGCCTGGCAGGGGTCGGGGGAGGGTAGGCAGCAGTGAGGCAGCTGTGAGCAAGTGACAGCTGAGGAACTCATCAGTGCAGGCTCAGGAAGCAGACCCCAGAGAGCCACCACCGGAGCTGGAGGTGCTCCCTATGCTGCCTTAGCTGCTGAATCCAGCAGACCTGGGCAAACAGCAGGAGTACTGGGAACTGTTCCAGAAGCAGCAGCAGTTCACCTCCAAGGGTGCCACCAAGCTCATGCTAGATGAATACCAGGTCTTGGTAAAGCATATAGGAGGCTGCCATGTGGCGCAGTTCATTTTGACTTGTACATCGTTGCAGCATTTGCAAGAAGAAAGCTACCAAGAAGTGCGTAAGGCTGTACAGGCCGACAGGACCCTGGGATGTGCAGAAAGAATTTAAATTCCCCCTAGCAATGAGTATAGACTCATGCAGGATCTATCTGCCATTAATGATATTGTACAAGTGACTGTAAATGGTATTCAGTCCCATTTGAATGCCAGGATCTTGGGACTAGGGTGGCCTTGAGGCACTGCTGGACTGTGTTGCCTCAGGGGTTCAAAAAGACTCTCCTGTCCTGTTTGGTGAAGGCTTTCCAGGGGACTTGTGGAACCTGCAGTTGGATAGATTTGCAGACAGCAAGTTACTTATCTGGGATTCCAAATTAGCTAGGGAACCCAAGACAACTGCATGGTTTCCTAGGAATGGCAGGGTTTTGTTGCATCTGGATCCCAAACTTTGGACTAATAACAAAGCCCTCGCACAGGACCCTTAAAGGGACAGATGTGGAGCCCTTTATCTGGACCACAGACTATTAAAATGCCTTAAAAAAAAAAAAACAAAAACCCCTAAAGCAGAGCCTTATGACTGCCCCTGCTTTCGGGTTGCCTGTCTCGTAGAAAGAATTTAAATTACACATTCATGAAAAACAAGGAATGAGTCTTGGAGTCTTAGCACAGATGCTGGGAGACATCCCATGGCCAGTGACATACCTGTCAAAGTCACTGGACAATATTGTGACAGGATGGCCTCCTTGCCTCAGGGAAGTAGCAGTTTCTTGTGACTTGTTATTAAAGACTGTGTCTACTCTCATTCCTGCTGCCCTGTTACCAGTCAAAGAAAATGACCCTTTGCAGCATGGCTGTTTAGAGGTTCTGGAAGCTGTCTATTCCAGCAGGATGGATCTGTCAGATCAGCCAATGCCAGAGACAGATTGGAATCTTTTCCCCGATGGGAGCGGCTTTGTGAACAATGAAACACGAAGGGCTGGATATGTGGTGGTCACAGAATGACAGTTACTGGAAACAATGGCGCTGCCACCTGGGACTTCAGCTCAGAAAGCTGAGGTGATTTCTTTGACCACAGCTCTTCAGTTATCCAGAGGGGAGAAAAAGACAAATGTTTATATTGACTCTAAATATGCTTTTATGATTATGCATGCTCTTGGTGACATTTGGAAGGAAAGGTGGCTCCTGATGGCATGAAATGAGGTATTAATATGCCACTGAAATAATGTCCCTGTGGCTGAGCCCAAGTGGGTGGGCATCATGCACTGTCATGGTTAACAAAAAAGGGTGATACTTATCATGCCAAAACAAATGAGGCCACTAAAGGTGATCTGTTCCTTGGGGCCTAGATACCCCAGATAGATTTAGATCACCTTTAAAACTAAAGACTGGGACTGGGACATTTGGCATGGCACAGCTAAATGAAAACAGAATTCTTATTGTTCTCCTACCCAAAGTCTTGGTTTGGTCTCTTATGAGACACCTACATGAATGCACACATTAGCGATGTGATGCCTTAATGGATTTTGTGGGATCTCATTTAAGAGGACCCCATTTGACAAATAACTCAGAGCTGCCCTTTATGTGCTCGAAACACCTGTGGCACACGGAACCCAATATGTGGGGACCTACCCTTTTGATTATTGGCAATTACCCTTAGATGTGTAAAATTGTATTAGTAGATATCTTCTCAGGCTGGGTAGAGGTTTATCCTAGCTAAACGGAGAGAGTGTCTGAAGCTACCAGAATCCTTCTGAAGGGATTCACTCCAAGATGAGGTCCTACCAGGGCTGCTGACCCAGGACAGGGCCTTCACTGGTTCCTATGCACATATGCCAGTACAGAGGAAGAAGAGGTCTTGGAGGACGACAGCATGATGGGCATCAGCAGTCCAGGGTAAGAGATCAAGCAGATAGAGAATGGCATGTTGGTGATAGATGCCTCAGGCAGGGAAGCTGAAGAGACAGCTCAGCTCCTCCTCTTACAGCGGGGATGTCAGCAGGCACTAAAACAGCACAGCCAAGCTGCAGAAATCCAGGGTCAAAAAGAAAGAGACCTGAAAGTTGATAGAGGTAGATAAGGCTCAGACAGGGAAGGTCAAACTGTCTGTTCCTGGGACTACATAAAGGCCATTGGAATATTCATCTCCTTCTTGAGTATCTTCCTCTTCTTGTGTAATCATGTTGCTGCCCTGGCTTCTAACTATTGGCTTAGTCTCTGGACCAATTACCCCATTGTCAACGGGCCCCAGGAGCACACTGAAGTCCATCTGAGCATCTATGGAGCCTTGAACATTTTCACAAGGTATCACCATGTTTGGCCACTCCTGGGAGCTGGACAGAATGAACTCAATGATCCTGCAGGTCATGTTCATAGGCTTCTTTCTGCCACACGGAGTAAATAATGGACCCTTTTTTGTATGGGAGATAACCCAGAAAGTATGCAAAGCCCTACATCTAGCATGGAAATTGCATGCATCCTGAAATCGATGCAGGAAATCCATCTGAAGTGGAACAAGGTGTTGTCACTTTCCCTCCTTCAGATAAGGGTAGCCCCTAGAAGCAGGTGTAAGTTAACCCCCTAAGAAATAGTTTATTGGAGACCCTTCCTAACACCCTAAGGTAAATATGGTAGTATAACCATAGGTGAAGAAAACAGAGTAAAGCAATATTTCAAACATAAATTAAATTCTAACCACTATGCATGAGTTTGCCTCTTTTGGGCCCCCACCCCAGGTGAAATCAGAGAAGTGGAAGGGACCCTGTGAAGTGCCTCTAACAATGAACACCTCATTGAAATTGTCAGGAATAAAAACCTTGGGTCCATCATACCAGAGTAAAGAGGTGGCACATGGAAGAAAAGGACCCAAACCCAAGCGAATGGGCCAGCCTTTACGTGATCTGAAGTATCTGTTTAAGAAGAAGAAAACATGAAAATGTTGATATTTTTACTAATTTTTCTTTGGTTATTTGTTCTGTCTATATCATGGAGAGACAACTACTTAGTAAAGATTCCCTGGGCTATTGCCTCTTCTGCTGATCCTTCTCACTGTTGACTTTGTCATCCTAAACCTTGTTCAATGGTTCAGTGCAACTATTCCTGTACATGATGTCTGAATTTGCAGAAACCAGTCTCTTGGATCACCTACAGGGTGCAACTAATAGCTCTGCACTCACAGACCCCATGCTTCTTTCTAACCCAGCCCCGTACTGGACATTGTGTGCAAGGAAAGAGTAAGGACCCATGGCCCTACTGGTGTCTTA
>CAUYRB010083278.1:0-15852 GCA_963574695.1 Propithecus perrieri | reverse complement strand
TGCCAGGGGGAGAGGCGCTGGTCCCGAGTCACCTACAGGGCGCCCAAGCTGGATCGATTTCACTCCACCTCGGGATTTGCCCCACTCTCCTGGAGTCCCCAGGCAAGTAGCACCTGGGAGGGCTGGCGGGTAGGGAACTCGCTGTCTGAGTGCCCCTCAGTCAGAGGATTCTTTAAAAATAAAAATCTAACTATGCCATTCTGCTTGCTGAGGGCCTCCTATCACTTTAGGATAAATTCCAAAGTCCATAACAAGGCCTCCAAGATCTCTGAAGTGCTCTCCAACATTACCAAGTGTCTCTTTTCCATTCACTAACTGGCCATCCTCCAGTTTTTCACATGTATAAAATTCTTTCCTACCCCAGGGCCTTTGCATGTGCCATCCCCTTGGTCTCATATGCTTTTCCTTCTGCTTTGTGTCTAGTCACTTCCTCATTCTAAACAGTCCAATATATATGCCACTTCTTTAGGTAAGATAACTCTGTCTTCCCCCTCTAAATCAAGAATCCCTTCAAAGTGCTAATTATGTATTAAATGTTTTGTGGCTATTTTCCTTTTCTTCCACTTGACTCTAAGCCCCATGAAGATAAGAAACAGGTTTATTTATTTTGTTGCATATCCTCAGTTCTTCGCATGACTCTTAGCCTATAATAGATGCTTATTAAATACTTATAAGTGAATATATAAATCAATCCTGGAAAATTCTGGATCAAGAATAAGGATGTGAGCAAGAGGTTTGGTGTCCATTACAAAATTCCCACAGTGGTACATAATAGTAGATGATATAATGGTTCTAGCACACATCTTGAATTCAGCAGGGAGGGCAGAAATAGTATCATGCCTTAACCTAACCTTACTGTTTAAAACAAACATGGGCAATCTGGTATTTGATGTGTCTGCCTCCAAGATATTCAACATCCTTGAGAGATTCTGCATATAAACGGAGGCAACCCAGTTTTTCGAAACAAAAATGCCACTCATGATTCTTCTACTCTTTAAATCATCCCAGTGATACCTACTCCCTCTCCTTCTGAGTACAGAATTATGCCCGTTTGCATTCTGGTTTGGTAAAGCTGCATGTTGCCCTTTTGTCTAGCACAGAGTAATAGATCTTTAGAACTCACTAGAAGTTCATAACATGTTTATAACTGCTGAGTGCAGGTTCATCACCATTATTCCTATATCTAAATGTATTCGTCTTTCAGCTACCTTCAGGCACCATTAAAATTCACTTTATTTCCAAATGAGTCATAGTCTCCCTTCAGCCAAATTAGGAAGAAATCTGGCATCCATATGAGAAATTTTAACCAGTGTTTTTTTTTTTTTCTGTCAGGCCATGTTCTGGGCACGGAATCAAGGTCATAGATATCCACAGGGCCAACAGTCTCGTAAGGTTACTCACGTGAGGTGAATACACGCTGTTAGCCTTTCCGTTATTTCTTCCCAGTTCCTTCTCACAGTGAGTCAGACTCTGTCAGGTGCCCTTGGGCCTTTCTTAACAAAGGGAAGAAAAGTTCACTGCAGAATTCATTCTCTGAGGCTACAGTGAGTGACCACTTGTCCTATTTGGACAGAGGCTTTGTCCTATTTGGACAGAGGCTTTGTCCTTGGCCAAAGACCCACGTCGAGGGGGGCCTGGCATGAAGAAGTGAAACTCGAATGGCGGACTTGAGGGAGCATCGCGAGGCCCGTGCAGTGTGGCAGGGCCAACGAGCAGGCGCACCACCACAGTGGAAAGGAATGGGACCGGCTCAGGGATCCCAGGAGTGCGAGTCCAGAGACACCCCTTAGCTCCCAGTGTGGCAGGGTGGTGTCCTGTGGAGCATGGCTTAGTCACCCGCCAACATCTCCCAAGTCCAAGGCCGGGACAAAGGAGCCTGTGGCCAGAGGTATTTTTGTTTTGTTTTGTTTTTGTTTTTGAGACAGAGTCTCACTTTCTTGCCTGGGGCGAGTGCTGTGGCATCAGCCTAGCTCACAGCAACCTCAAACTCCTGGGCTCAAGCAATCCTACTGTCTCAGCCTCCCGGGTAGCTGGGACCACAGGCATGCGCCACTATGCCCGGCTAATTTTTTCTACATATATTTTTAGCTGTCCAATTAATTTCTTTCCATTTTTTGGTAGAGACGGGGTCTCGCTCTTGCTCAGGCCGGTCTCGAACTCCTGAGCTCAGAACGATCCGCCCGCCTCGGCCTCTCAGAGTGCTAGGATTACAGGCGTGAGCCACTGCGCCCGGCCTAAAAATTTTTTAAAACTGAAAAAAAGATGAAGTTTACCTGTAATTGTACTAATGATTTCATCATATGAGTTTTTTAAAAGGAGGCCCATATGCTTGGAAATTAAAACATTAAATAATTCATGGGTCAAGGAAGAAATCATTGAAGAAATTTTTTAAATTATTATTTTTTAAATTTCAGAGTATTATGGGGGTACAAATGCTTGGGTTACACAAATTGACTTTGTAGCACCCAAGTCAGGGCTACAAGTGTACCCAGCCCTTAGACAGCGAACATTGCATCCATTAAGTGTGAATTTACCCATCCCCTCCTCCCCACTCCCACCTGCCCAGCACCCTATGAATGTTACTTCCTATATGTGCACCTTAGTGTTGATTGATTAGTACCAATTTATTGGTGAGTACACGTGGTATTTGTTTTTCCATTCTTGTGATACTTCACTTAGAATAATGGGCTTCAGCTCCATCCAGGATAATACAATAAGTAGTTCATTTTTTTATGGCTGATCATAGAAGAAATTTTAAAATAATAAATATTGAATGATAATAAACATACTACATATAAAAACCCATGGAATTGTTCTAAATACATTAGAGAAACATTTATAGCCCCAAATTCTTATTTTAAAAAAGACAGAAAATTAACAAGCTAAAGGTCCAACTCAATAAATTAGAAAAAGAGCAAATAAAAAGAAAGCAGAAGAAAGTGAAATACAAAGATAAAAGCTAAAATTATTAAAATAGGAAACACTATTATATGGTGGGGATTGATGAAACCAAAAGCAGTAAATACATTAGAAAATTGATTATTATAATTTAACACATGGTTACACTGTCATATCAATAGAGGAAAAAAGCATATGATCATGGCAGTAGATATGAAGAAAGCAATTGGTTAAAAAACTTCATAACCATTTATAATAAAAACTCTCAGCAAATTAAGAGTATGAAGGAACTTCCTTAACCTGAAAAAGAAAATCTATTAAAAAATGTGAAACTTTTGTAGAATTCAGGAGCAAGACAAGGAAATCCTCTACCAATGCTATTATTTCTCTTTGTACTGAAGATCCTAGCTAGCATAGTAAGAGAAGCTAAAAAAAAAAAAAAATGGAAAGGAAGAAACTGCCATTATTTACAGTATAATTAATTAACATATAATCTAAGAAAATCTATAAATTATTAGGACAAATAGAATTCAGAAAGGCTGCAGCATATAAAATCAATATATTAAAATATCACAATATTCCCATTTACCAGAAACAATTACAAAATATAGTTTAAAAGATATGTTTTACAGTAACGATAAGGTAATTAGAAATGAATCTAAAAAACATTTTGCAAATTATATTATTATTATATTGTGTATACAGTTTCATATAATGTAGAAAATGGTTTCCATTTTATCACTTGGTACTAGCTTTTTATGTTTTGTTTGGCTAGTTGTTTTTAATTTCTAAAACCAGTTCCTCTTCCTTCTCTTAATAAATTTTTGGTAAAGAGATTACCTTAAAAATTACATGTTCCAGGTGCAGGACATCGGAAATAGCAGGATAGCATCAGAAATAATCTTCATTGTCTTCAATGGGTGAACTATTTTATGAATGCACCAAGGAAATGGATTCATACTGCAATCCCTCATAAACTGAAAAATAGTAAAAATAAAGTGATATAATTTCTTCTGTTACTGTCCATGTCTTTTTCCCCAGGTTTCCTCAAGTCCTTATGGTCCACCTTGCCCCATTTCAATGTTATACTCCTATAAAACAGTTGTGTACATACTGTTAGAAGGGGTGTATTGCATAGCAGTTTAGAGTATAGACGCTAGAATCAAACTTTCTGGGTTCAAAGCCCAGCTCAGCCACTTAGTGCTGTATAACTTGTGGCAAGTTATACAACTTCCCTTGGTCCACACAAATTTCCTTATTAGAGTTGTTGTTATTAAATAAATTAAAACATGCAAAGCCCTTTAGAACAATGTCTGGTAAATAAAAACTCTTCAGTAAATTTTGTGTATTATTACAATTTTCAATGATGTGAATCACTGGGGAGAAATTACGTAGCTCTTACACTTTTTGCCCTCAACAACGTTTTTTGTTTTCTATCTGAGCATTGCTCACCTTACAGCCTGCACCCCACTACCCCTTTGGATAGAGGTAAAGATGAGAGAAATAAGTCTGTGTGGAATGACAGGAGATGCTTTTTAAATGTACTACCACTGAACCCCATTATCTAGAACCTCCTTGATTGCCAGTGTTATCCCATCATTCATTGACTTATTTATTCAAATAGCTATTTCACTTCTAATATGTACCAGCTACTATGCCTTGGCCATCCATCCCCTAAAACTCCCCGCACAATCCCTACCCATTGTAAGAGCTCCATAAAGGTTTATTGTATTAATGAAAAAAGGATGCCTCTCTCCTTTGGATTACAAGGATCTATGAGACTTGGGTAATATTTGGTTTTATATTTTGCATTCTATAAAACTCATCTAAATTACTACCAGAGAGTCCTTCTCTGATACTAAGAACTGGACTCTTAAAATACAAATAATATCACTTGCTTAAAAATCTTCTATGGTTGCCACTGCTTAGGGAATAAACAGCATACTCAGCATAACATTCAAGGCCCTGAAGCACTCTATCTTCACTTCCTAGTCCTTCTTACAAACTCAGAATTATGGTGGAGTTGTTTCCAGAACAAGCCAGCCTTGGGGCTTTCGCTTTGGAAACTTGAGGCCTGAGAAACATTCCCTCCCGCTCCACGTGGCAGATATCACTCACCCTTTAAGGCCCACCCAAAGTTCCCCCTTCCTCTGTGATGGCTCATGATTACTACCAGGCAGAGTGACTTGGTCCATCCTCCATGCTTTCTGAATACCTTGAACAAGCAAACATTATGGAACTTGGATTTGACCATCACATTGTAGCTTTTTTTTTTTCACTTATTAAACTCTCCCGCCTTACACAGAGAAAGACACACACTTCTGAAGGCTTACTTTACAATCCCTTCTGTTAGTACAGTGCTGGGCATAGGCATTAGGCCTTCCATATACGATTGTCATTGGCCCTAAACCAGGCATTGTTTTAAATAGAAAATTTTCAAATATACACAAAAGTAGAGTGAATGGTATAATAAATCCCCACATATACATCACCCAGGTTTAAAATATCAACTCATGAGCACTTTGATTATATTTCCCCCTACCTTGGCCTTATTGGATTACTTTCAAACACATCAAAAGATTCAAGTCCATTTCTTATAAGATATAACCACAATTATCACATCTAAAATATTAAAAACAATTATTTAATCTAACCAAACATCTATCATTCATCCAAGCATATTTTGTGAAAGAGCTGTTTAACACCTGCATGTTCTTTCTTCTATTTTGAAATCGTGGAAAGAAGACAAGGAAAAGGGGAAGGAGATCTGGGTAAATGCATAAATAAGTTTCAGAGAGCCTGGATGTCCCAGGTAAGAAAGAAAGAACCTGACCTGGTTTGGGGCGGGTGAAATATATTTCACTACTTCTCAGGAGGAGCAGGGTGCGACTTCAGGCTGGCTGAAGCTGGAGGAGGTGCGGAGGGGAGAGTGGTACTACCTCCGTTGGGAGTTCCTTCCGGATAATCCCACCGCGGAGCAAGGAGGCAGCGCTTTTTTGGAGGTTTGGCTTCCCGTGTGTTTCCAGGTGGGAGCGTGGATCTCCCGGAGGCACAAGGTTGGTCCCCCATAAGGATTATAGATTCTGGGCGTCAGTTTTCTCCAGTGGGCCCTGGCAAGGCCGAGAGACCTGAGATGGCGGCGGGTCCCCTCCAGGCACAGAGCTGGCTTCCTCCCGGTTCGCTCTTACCGTATTTCCTGTATCCTGAGACGTAGATCCCCTCTCCGCCTCCACTCTCCTCCCTACCTCACCCCATTTTAACGTTTCTACAGGGATGGGTCTTAAAAAATGATGCTTTTATTATATATAGTGTTTTTCCATCGCGCCCCGCCCTCTGCCCAGTGCAACTAAATTTATGGAGAGTTTTATACAATCTATGTAATTTTAAGATTATAAGAAATTCAAGTTTACCTCTAAGTAGTAAACTCTGCATGGCTTATGGATATATGTGTGACAGTGTCGCGGGGGGGCGCGATAACCAAATAAATTATTCAAGAACTTTACAATCCAGTTGCAGATGCACATCATAGAGCCATAAAACTAGCTATGACCATTTAAAAAGCAATATGAAAACATGTAAGGTGACTAGAGTGAAGAATAGAATAGCATACGCTAGCACTGACCATGAAAATTGAATGTGGAACATAAATACCACATGTCATAGAGTATAAGATCACTTTTTCTTCATATTTAACAAGTTTGTAAGCCTTTGCAATAAGTCTTTGAAGGCTTACTACATTTTTTCATATTTTAACATGTAGGGAATTTGTGAAACCTGACAATTTATGGTAAACCATTCTTTAATTAACAACTTTCTTTTATTTTTTAAAGGTTTGGAAAATAATGACATCTTACTATTGGTGGTGTGTTATATTCTATATGGTAAGTAATGAGAAGTTGCAAAGTGTCTTAGAAGAAAAGGTTTCTGGAACTTCTTGGCTCATTCAAATAGCCTTCAGATTAATCTCCCTTTGGCTATAGACAAACCAGACCACACTTTACCAGCATTGTCCTCAATGTTTTTTAATGGAGAAAGTTCAAGAAATTTCAACATTTAATGTCAAAATAGAACTGGCTGTTAATAAACCCTGCTATTTACAAGCTCTGTGATATTTAAGTAATTAATTAAATTCTTGGAACTTTGGTTTCCAGGACATAATAATTTCTTCCTTGCAAAACTATTGTCATAACCAGAGATAATACATTTAAAACACTTACTACTATAACTACCTCTCATCTCCATCATCACTACCTTCCTCCAAGTACCCAGCACAGCCCTTTACACAAATTAGGTACTCAGTCAATGTTGGGGAAATAAATTGATCCTGTGGTTTTGTACCAGATGCTGCTAATAAAGACAAAAAATGCAGATGTTCTATAGCTATAGTTTTAGTAAATTAAGAGAAATATGTGCCTATTTTAGTAAAATGACAGGAATGTTAAAAATTATATCAAATCCAAGTGGGTTTGATGTATCGTAAACATTTGACTTGAAGTGAAAACAGTGCCAACTTAGGGCTGCTGCCATCAACCAAAATTCGTTATACTACACCTATATTTATTTGTTTATTTATTTTTAATTGTGGTAAAATATATATAACATAAACTTTACCATCTTAACCATTTTTAAATGTACAGTTTAGTGGTGTTAAGTATATTCTCATTCTTGTACAACCAATCTCCAGAACTTTTTCATACCCATTAAACAACTCCCCATTTTCCTCTCTTTCCAGCCCTTGGTGACCATTATTATATGTGCAACTGGATTTTTGTTTGTTTTTGTTATAATAGAAAGGAGAACTAAAGTTTTTTTTTCCTTCCAGGTTTCAAAATGATATTTTCCCATCATCGTCAAGTTAAGCTTTTTTCAACATCAATGAACCAGCTAAATGAGAATCATGGAACCAGAAGAGGGCACTGTTAGGTCAAAAAAATGTTGACCCAGATTTTGAGAAGTGCTATAGATCCTAATTTCTTTCATAATTTACAGTGCTCAAAGAAGGAAAACAGAGAACAAAGCTAAACCCACCTCTGGGTGATAGTAACCTGTTTTCATTTAGTTTTTTTTTTAATTGAGAAGTTGGCTGATTCATTATGATGCCTTTTGGAAATTAGCTTTTCATCTTAAGTCCAAGAATTTCTCTCTTAGATATGCAAATATTAAAGACTTCTCTGTTCATTGTTGTAAGTACAAATTTAAAGGGCTGGAAAGTGTAGTGGAGAGGGAGAATAAAGACAGGATGGCTAATAGGTACGAAAATATAGTTAGATAGAAGAAAGGAATATGATCTAGTGTTCAGTAGCACAATAGGGCGACTATAGTTAAAAATAATTTACTGTATTAAAAGATTGGAATTGAAATGTTCCTAACAGAAAGAAATGATAAATACTTCAGGTGATGGATATCCCAATTACCCTGATTTGATCGTTACATATTGTATACTTGTATCAAAATATCACATATAGTTCATAAATATGTACTATTATGTATTCATAATAATAAAAATAAATTTCAAAAAGTGGAGTTCCTATAAAATTCTTATAAAATGAAAACTAAGAATAATTTGGAGAGAGACTGCACATGATTTTTTCCTTTATTTTATTAACGTGATATTTTACCAGGGAATTTTTTAGAATACTAAGAAATATAAAGAAGAAAGCACAAAGGTCTATATCTGCCTGCCTGGATAACCTCTATAAACATTCAAAAGAATACATAAATAAAAGAAATAAATAGTATAATGTTATAAAAAATACTTCAGAAAGATACCAAATGAAAACTAAAAATCTCCAAAGTAGACCATCATGATCACTTTTAAATAATTACTTGGGGGGAAGGTCAAGTGTGCAAACATACTTGATACACAGAGGTAACTGTATGAGATGCCTCTACCTGCATATGTATTGGCTTTTATTTCTCAAAGGTGATCATATATTCAGTTTTGTACTTAGTTATTGTTGTTGTTTTTAACCTAACGATATAGTCTCCTCACTTTTTAATGTCTTTTTAATGGCTGCATACAATCCCATTTTATGGACTCACCATAATTTTTATTTAACTAATTCTCTATGAATAGATATTCGTGTTTCCGTTTTTTGTTGAAAATTAATTCATATACCATAAAATGTATCTTTTTGTAGTATATGATTCAGTATTTTAAAGTATATTCACTAAATTTTGCAACCATCACCACCATCTAATTCCAGAACATTTTTATCACCTCAAAAAGAAACCATGGGCCAGCGCTCACGCCTGTAATCCTAGCACTCTGGGAGGTCGAGGCGGGTGGATTGTTTGAGCTCAGGAGTTCGAGACCAGCCTGAGCAAGAGCGAGATCCCGTCTCTACTAAAAATAGAAAGAAATTAGCTGGACAACTAAAAATATATATAGAAAAATTAGCCGGGCATGGCGGCGCATGCCTGTAGTCCCAGCTACTGGAGAGGCTGAGGCAGAAGGATTACTTGAGCCCAGGAGTTTGAGGTTGCTGTGAGCTAGGCTGATGCCACAGCACTCTAGCCCGGGCAACACAGCGAGACTCTGTCTCAAAAAAAAAAAAAAAAAGAAACCACGTACTCATAAGAAACCACTCATGATACCTCCCTCACTCTAGCCCCTGGAAACCACTAATATACTGTCTCTATGATTTTGTCCATTCTGGACATTTCATATAAATGGAATCATACAATATATAGTCATATGTGTCTGGCTTCTTTCACTAAGCATAATACTTTCAAGGTTCATGATGTTACACCATGTATCAGTATTTCATTCATTTTTATTTGGTTTTAATTGTGGTAAAAAGTACATCATTATTAAATTCATTTTCACTTTATTCACTGATTAAAGTAAGTCAGTATTAAATACCTTTTTATTTTAATTGTGGTTGAAGTTATATCATAAAATTTACCATCTTAACCATTAAGTAGTGTTAGGTACATTCATATTGTTGTGCAACCAATATCCAGAATTCTCTTAATCTTGCAAAACTGAAACTCTATACACATTAAACAAGAACTCCCCATTCCCCCTTCCCCCTAGACCCTGACAACCAGCATTCTACATTGTGTCTTTGTGAACTTTGACTACTGTAGATATATAAGTAGAATTATAACTGTATTTGCCTTTCCATGACTGGATTATTTCACTTGGTATAGCATCCTCAAGATTTATCCATTGTTGTAGAATGTGTCAGAATTCCGTTCTTTTTAAAAACTAAATATATGTATACATATATCACATTTTGTTTATTCATTGACTGAACAACACTTGCTTCCTCCTTTTGGCTATTGTGAAAAATACTGCTGTAAACATGAGTATATAAATATTTCTTCAAGACCCTACTTTCAAATCTTTTGGATATATACCCCAAAGTAGAATTGCTGGATCATATGGTAATTCTATTTTTAATTTTTTGAGGAACTACCATACCGATTTTCATAGGGGCTACACCATTTTACTTTACCATCAAAGTGTACAAGGGTTACAATTTTTCTACATCCTAGCCAATGCTTCTTTTTTCTTTTTGATAGTAGCCATCCTAATTGGTGCGAGGTGGTATCTCATTGTGGTTTTGATTTGCATTTCCCTTATGATTAGTGATATTGAGTGTCTTTTTATGTGATTATTGGCCCTTTGTATATCATTCTTGGACAAATGTCTATTCAAGTGTTTTGCCCATTTTTTAGTTGGGTTGTTTTCTTGTTGTTGAGTATTAGGAGTTCTTTATATATGCCAGATATTACCCCCTTATCAGATATACTAGTTACATATTTTTTTCCATTCCATGAGTTACCTTTTTGCTCTATTAATTATGTCCTTTGGGCCAGGCATGGTGGCTCAGACCTGTAATCCCAGCCCTTTGGGAGGCTGAGGCAGGAGGATCCCTTGAGCTCAGGAGTTTGAGGTTATAGTTAGCTATGATCGTACCACTGCACTCCAACCTGGGCAAAAGAGCCAGACCCTGTCTCTAAAAAATAAAATTAAAAAATATTATGTCCTTATGTCCTTTGAGGAGAAGTTTTTAATTTTAATGTAGTCCTATTTACCTATTTTTACTTTTATTACCTGTCATTTTGGTGTTGTATCCACAAAATCACTCCCCAATTTCCTCCCCCCCCCCAGTCTCTATGTTTTCTTCTAAGAATTTTATAATTTTTACTCTTACTTTTAGGTCTTTGATCCACTATGAGTTAATTTTTGTATGTGGTACAAGTTAAGTGTTCAAATTCATTGTTTTGACCCATGGATGTCCAGTTTTCCCAACAAAATTTGTTGAAAAGACTGTCCTTTTCCTCATTGAATGGTCTTGGCACTCTTGTCAAAATTATTTGACTATATTGGCAATGGTTTATTTCTGTGCTCTCTATTCCATCGTCTACCTTTATGCAAGTATCATACTGTTTTGGTTATCGAAGATTTGTAATAAGCTTTGAAATGTGAAAGTGTGAGACTTCTAACTTTGTTCTTCTTTTTCAAGATTGTTTCTGTTATCCGGGTTCCCTTGAGATTTCATATGAATTCTAGAATGGATTTTTCTGTTTCTCCGAAAACACCGCTGGGCTTTTGATAGGGATTGCATTGAATCTGTAGATCACTTTTGGTTGTATTGATATCTTAACAATACTAAGTCTTTCAAGACATGAACATAAGATGTCTTTCTATTTATTTGTGTCTTTAATTTCGGCAACATTTGTAGTTTTCAGCGTACAAGTCTTTTGCCACCTTGGTTCAGTTTATTCCTAAGTATTTTATTCTTTTTGATGCTATTTTAAGTGGAATTGTTTTCTTAATTTTCTTTTTGGGTTATTCATAGTTAGTGTTAAGAAATGCAACTGATTTTTGTGTGTTGATTTTGTATCCTTAGCTTTGCTGATTGTTTTTATCAGTTCTAACACGGTTTGTTTTGGCGGAATCTTTAGGGTTTTCTACATATAAGATCATGTCATCTGCAAACAGAGATAATTTTACTTCTTCCTCTATAATATGACTTATTTTTTTCTTTCCTGTTTCTTCCCTGTTTCTTCCCCCAAATGATCTTGAATAAAATCTTTCCTGATGTTTTTAACAAACGTTTGGTGCATTCTTTTCTTTTACAATGGTAATCTAATTATGGTTGTCTGTTTTAACTTAAGGATCACCAGGAAATTGGTTTCTTTTTTCCTTGACATTGACTGCTTCATAGTCATAACTGGCTGTCTATTAGGAATTGGGAGAACTCCTATTTCTGGCCTTTTATGTTTCGTCCTTATTTTACTCCCAGGTCATGTCAATCTCAGTACAAATCCTTTTTTCCAATTTCCACAAAAACTCAAATCTCACTAAGAATTTCTTGATTTATGTGTACTTTACTGAAATTTTCAGAGAACACAGGAAAAGTCACAGTCAGTTTTCATGCTCACTTCCAGTTTCTTTCTTTCTTTTCTCTTCACATTCACCTTTCTCTTTGCTTCCCAGATTCCTCCCAGGACTATTGGCACAGAGTTCAGAATTTCCCCTCCCTTTATTATGTAAATTATGTAAACTTCGCTTAATACTTATCACCCTGGTCCTGGAGCCCCAGCTACTATCTTAAACACACTGAGAGAATTTTCCCAAAAAAGAAATGTCTCTGAAAAGAATTATCATACCAGCTGTCAAGAGAATAAAATGGTCTCTATCTACACCTCAGCCTCTCTAACAAAGAGCACTGGAATGAAGAGTCAATCCTAATTTCAATGTGTAATCCTCAGTGTGTTAGCCTCTTGTAGCTCTATTTTCTCTGAGACAGGGTTCTGCAATTCTATACCTCATTATCACAGAATCTCAGAAACATAGAACAAAGCAATCACAACAGCAACAAAAATAAACAAATGGGACCCGATCAAATTAAAAAGTTTCTGCACAGCCAAGGAAACTATCACTAGAGCAAATAGAAAACCTACAGAATGGGAGAGAATATTTACTTTCTACACATCTGACAAAGGGCTGATAGCAAGATTCTATATATAACTTAAGAAAATAAACAAGAAAAAATTAAACAACCCCATTAATAAATGGGCAAAGGAAATGAACAGAAACGTTTCAAAAGAAGACAGACTAATGGCCAGCAAACATATAAAAAAGTGCTCAACATTTCTAATCATTAGGGAAATACAAATCAAATCTACAATGAGATATCATCTAACTCCAGTGAGAAAGGCCCTTATCAAAAAGTCCCCAAACAAGAAATGCTGGTGCGGATGTGGAGAGATTGGAACACTCTTACAATCCTGGTGGGACTGCAAATCAGTACAACACCTGTGGAAAGTAATTTGGAGATAGCTCAAAGAGCTACAAATAGAAATATCATTTGATGCAGCAATCCCACTACTAGGCATCTATCCAAAGGAAAAAAAAAAAAGAAGTTCTATAATAAAGATATCTACACTCAAATGTTTATAGCAGCACAATTCACAATTGCAAAGATGTGGAAACAACCCAAATGCCCATGAATACATGAGTGGATTAATAAAATGCAGTATATGTATACCATGGAATACTACTCAACTGCAAAAAACAGCGGTCATCTAGCACCTCTTATATTATCCTGGATAGAGATTGAGCCCATCCTTCGAAGTGAGGTATCAGAAGGACGGAAAAACATGCACCACATGTACTCGCCATCAAATTGGTACTAACTGACCAACCCTATGTTGTTCACATGGTAGTAATACTCACTCAGTGCCAGTAGGGATGGGGTTGGAGAGGTAAATTCGGAACTAATGGAAGCAGAATGCTCTGTATGGGGGAGGGACACGCTTGTAGCCCTGGTTGGGTGGGGCAAACAGCATTACACGTAACCTAAATGTTTGTACCCCCATAATATCCTGAATAATAAAAAAAGTTATCAGGGATTTCAATGTAGAGTATGGGATTGATCACACACATCTCACTCTTCCCCAGAATCTCACTTAATCTCACTTAAATGACCCAGAACCTCCCTTAAATGACCAATAGAATATAAGAGGGAAGATGAGTCAAAATATAATTTTCAAAAGTTAAAAAACACGACTTTCAAATACAGAATAAATATAGGTCAAAGATTCATTCAAGTTACTAATGAGGGAAACAGCAGGATAATAAAGCTGTTTGAAAGGGCATTTGTGGAGCTAGGTATTTTTAGGCATTGAAAAAAGAATGGTAAAATAAGTCTGCTAGGTTAAATACAACATTGTTTAATATTCTACAGTGGAATAACCCATACTCTTTGGGGTTATCTTTTCTATCAGACAAAAATCTATAAGTTAACATGAAACTTCACAGAGTCTGGGCTCTAATAAATGTGAAATAGTAAAGTCAAAAATAGGTACATTCTTTGAGAGAATTGAATAATTATTGGGTGGACCTGTTCAACAATGCTCCATTGAAAGGACAGGCCATCTTCACTTTGCCGTGTTTCCAAGTTTTAGTTGCTTTTTACTAATAACAAGTCAGGCTTTTTGCTTGATGTCACTTTGTTTGCTCTTTCAACTCCAAGGCCACAATCTCTGAATGATATTCCAATGTAGCAGTGAAAAGTCTCCAAGTGGCAGAGTTCCCATCTCACCAATAATTTTTCATCCTCAAAGTTAGGAAAGCCTCTTGTTTCCTCTGGGAAATTTCTTTACTTTTATCTTGCAACACTGTCCACTTTTGTCAGTAAGGGCAGTTGACTACTGGTCCTTAGTGATTTCCTTCAATCTTTTTTCATTGGTACTATAGCTATTAGAAATTCTTAATGTGTAGCAAGCATGTGATTAGCACAATTTGCTAATTACAGGCCCAGTGCAAGTTTCTCCCTATTTTGAAATGTTCCTCCCTCTTTTCAGTGTACTTTCACATTGCCAGTTTCCTTGGAAATTTGTAGTCATCTTAAAGGAAAGACAATTTCTCCAAGGAAAAATTCCTTGAGATTACCCAAAAGAAACTGATAATGAACAGTTGGACTTAACACAGGAGAGGTACCCAAAGTAGCCTTCAAGTAACCTTGAAATTATAGGAGACACAATAAAATTTTTAAAATCATATATGTATTTGCCTTCTGAAACAATGAGATATTTTGCGAATAAAAAATGAATTCCCAAAGAAGACTGATGTGTTGCAGCAATTTTCATTGTGCAGCGAGTGATCAAGGAAGAAATTTATCCTCAGCAATTCCTTATATCCTTAAGGAATAAACTTCTAGTCTTTTTGGGAAAACAGTATGATTATTTATTCCTGTGATTTTTTTCTTTTTCTTTTTCTTTTTTTTTTTTTTAAGAGAGAATCTCACTCTGTTGCCTGCACTAGAGTGCCATGGCATCAGCCTAGTTCACAGCAACCTCAAACTCCTGGGCTCAAGCGATCCTCCTGCCTCAGCCTCCCAAGTAGCTGGGACTACAGGCAAGTGCCACCATGCCTGGCTAATTTTTTCTATATATTTTTAGTTGTCCAGCTAATTTCTTTCTTTTTTTAGTAGAGACAAGGTCTTGCTCTTGCTCAGGCTGGTCTCAAACTCCTGACCTCAAGCGATCCTCCCGCCTTGGCCTCCCAGAGTGCTAAGACTACAGGCATGAGCCACCGTGCCCAGCTTATTCTTGTGATTTTTTTTTTTTACTCTTAGTCCTTTATTAAAATTCTAGCGTCTTTTATAAAAACTTTATATTTTTAGATATATATATTTGCAGTTTCTTATCTCACCTTTAAAATATGTCCTACAAAATTATTTGTGGGCTCTGATGGATGATCTTTTTTTTTTTTTATTTCAGCAAATTATGGGTGTACATATGTTTAGGTTAGGTGTGTTGCCCTTGGTTCCCCTCCCCACCGAAGTCCGTGTTTCAAATATGTCCATCCTTCGGGTAGTGCGCATTGCACTCCTTGTGTATACAAATACCCGTCCCCTCCTCCCTCCTCCCCCCTCCTCCCGCCACCCTTCCCGTGGTACAGATGATTAGGTTAGGTGAGTTGCCTTTGGT
>CAUYRB010083275.1:0-10509 GCA_963574695.1 Propithecus perrieri | reverse complement strand
TCTCAAAAAAAAAAAAAAAGTTAGAGATGGTTTACAAAAATTATATGGCAGGATAAATATAGACAGATAGGTCATGGTGCAGGTAAGCTCAACAATATCCTCAGAGAAAAGACACCATCTTTTATTGTTCCTTGGTTGTTTTTTTTTTTTTTTTTTTTTTTGTCAAGTGAAGCAGTGGGAGTGGAGAAGGGACAAAGGAATCTGTAACTGGTTGTGATCAATTAGTTGTACAAACCACTGCGCTCGCACCAGCCAACATGCCAATCTTATTTAAGCAATTTCTTAGCAAATTCGTTCTTTGAAGAGGTGTACCAGCAAATTTTAAAAGAGGATAAATAATTACAAGTTTAAAATTTTTGAGCTGCTAAGAAATGATCAAAATCCCTGCTATGCACAGATATTATTTTCCAATTCATTCTCAGACATCTATGTAAATATATGGAAGATAAACTCAGTGAATAAAGTGACCTCCAGCACTGTTAAGGGCCTTGAAAAAGTTTACAGATCACTGGGAAAACATGAGATTAAGTACCAAGTATCCAACATTTTTATTATTGTGCACTACCAACAAAGAAAAGAAAACAACCCCAGTGCCAGCTATCAATTTACTTCTTTTTCTTTTCAGTTCCAAATTCAGCCTTTTGCTTTCTCTGTGAAAATGGATCTGGGCCCTTTAAAATATTTTTCCTATGCCAACAGGCACTGAAATTTTGCCAACAGAAGATGCTGGAGAGACATTACAAGAAGGAAAAGGTTTTGCTTCCTGGTTCCAGCTGTCTTGCTTAGCTGACTCCTGCAGTTCCCTCATGTTCTCTAGTTACCAGGCTTCTGTAGCGTGGGCAGAAGAGGCAGTTTCTCCAGTGCTGCTCCAGCAGTGAGACCAGCAGGCTCCCTACTTGCCCGTAGGCAGTTTTCTAGCAGAGTGCTTCCAGAGAGACATCTGTTTTGCAACAGCTTTCCTTGGCATCTTAGAGCACAAATTGCCATATTTCAGAAAGTAGGTTTCTAGCAAGTTTTAACCAGCAAAGTTCCACAGTGACTTCTCTGCCATCCAGTGAGCCACAACTGCCCTCTTCAACAAGGTCTAAATCTCATCCCTGGGGGGCCTTCTTCTCCAGGTGATCAGTCTTGGCCCTAGCAGTAGTGGTGGCTGATCCTTATATCTGCTATTTCTATATTTGCTATCTCCTAGTATAGTTATTAATTCTTTATATTGTATTAAACTTTCCTGATCAAATTAATGTTTTGATTTTCTGAATGGACTTAGTATAATCCGTATTTACTAGGGATTATATAACACTATATTATTACGCATATTAAATGTACTCAAAAAATAGAAACTAAAAAGGATATTAAATAACATTACAGATATTTTTGGACATGTTCACATTTTCTTCTTATACCCCAAAGGATTATCTTACTTTTGTAGGATACCAGTATCCTCGCTTTGCAGACCACCAATGCAGATTATGGACAAGCTTGCAATTTAATCAGATTTTAAGGACATGTAAAAAATTTAAATTAAAACGAGCTATCTAGCATGTTTATTTTAGATCCCAAATTGAACCACCCAACTAACTATAAAAGACATTTATGAGAAAAACTGGGGAAATGTGAATACAGACTTGATGTTATTAAGGAAATTATTTTTTCAGGTGACAATGGTATTGTGATTATGATAAAGAATTCTTATCCTTTGGAGAAAAATACTGAAGTACATTGATAAAATTATATGATGTTTGGGATTTGTGGCAAAAAATTTAGTGTGGGAGGGTACTGGTAAAATTAGTCATGTGTTAAAAACTATTGAAGCTGGTTGTTGGGTAAATAAAGGCACATTTCACTACTCTCTCCGCTTTTGCATTGTTTGAAAATATCACTATGAATAAACTCTTTTATCCCTAAAGGAAGAGCTGCTTTAGAACTCAAACTTAAGCCTGTGTTTTTAATGTTTTGTTTATATTATATTAATATAAGAACCTTATTAAGACACTGAATAGTACCATAGACTTATGATAAAAATTGGTCCTTTGACCCATCACCTCTCCCCATTTATAACTATGTAATTTTTGCTCAGTGTAGAGCCATCTTCACATTAGTTTCTCTTGTTGTATTAATATTATACAATTTGGCTTTTCTAGAGGTGATGATTTCCTAGCCCTCCTCCTCTAATTCTTCCCACCCCCTCTTGGGCAACTTTGTACAAAGGCTGAGATTCCAGTTATCAATATCAATTTCTCTATGATCAAATCTATCATAATCCATCAGTTCCTTTTTGTTTTTTCTGGAAACCACCCATAGGGGCTGAAGCCTTCATTCCACTTGCTCCAGTCTGCACTGGCCACTCTTCAGGCCTGATGCATATCTGTTTTCTCAGGACCTTCCTTCACTATTAAACAGGGAATTCTATTCATCTCTTTCCTCTATTGACTCTCATGTTCCCTGGATCCCATGTCTTTTTCTTGGTTTACTCTTATGCCTTCAAAGAGCATATCTTCCAATTACTTCCTGGGAAAGGAATTGGATATAAACTTTTTGTATAATTGTATTTATTCTCACAGCTAATTGAAAATATGAATAAACATAGAATTCTAGGTTGAAGAAACATTTTCTCTCATAATGTGAAGTCTCCCAGATTCCAATGCTGCTGCTGAGAAGGATGATGTCATTCTTTTCCCTAATCTTTTATTTTCTTTTCTATGTAAGCTGTTTTTCCTCTCTGTGGAAATAAAATCTTTTCCTTATCCCTTGATACTCTGAAATTTCACAATGGTGTACCTTGGCATGAGTCTTTTTTCATTTATGTAGGGTTCTTATGGTACCTTTTAAAAAAGTGTTTTAATTTTTAAAGATACGTAATAGTTGTACTCTTTATGTCACTTTTTAATCTAAAGAGTCACATCTATCAATGCTGGGCTATTTTCTTAAGATTTCCCACTCTCCATTTTCTTTATTCTCTCTTGATGCACTCTAGGATCAATCCTGAATCATCTGCTAATTTTCTTATCTTTCCTCTACTACAGTCCATGTCTTTTTTTTTTTTTTTTTGGAGACAAGGTCTTACCATGTTGCCCAGGCTGGTCTCGAACTCCTGGGGCTCAAGTTATCCTTCCGCCTCAAGCCTCCCAAGTAGCTGGGACTTTAAGGATGCACCATCATGCCCACCCACATCTTTATCTTTTGATTTTACTTAATGAAAGAGTTCTCCAGCTTACTTTTCAAATCCTTTCACTGTCTTTGCCTTTAGCGATCTCTCATTTTTAAAATTTCAAGTATCTCTCATTCTTTGTTCCTTCAAAAAAAAAAATTGTGTGCTTGTTTTATAGATGGAATATAATCTCTTAAGTGTCTGAAAATTTGGACAGGGGTGGTGGAGAATGTTCTTCTGCTCTGGTTGTTTCTGTTTTTTCCAAGTTCCTTTTTAGTTTGTTTCAGTCTGTACTTCATGTTGGAAGCTTTCATCAAATATCTGAAGATCCTTAATAACTATCTGGTGATCCCTAGCTAACCATTCATATGGACAACATTTCCATAAACCACCTTTTTAATTGGGCACAGGGACAGTTTGAAGTAGAAAATCTTTCCTTAAAAAACTTTGTAGGACAAAAAATATGACACCACAGTATGATTCTTTAGCTAATTAGGGTCTGCCTATCATTTTCCTCACAACCTTACTGATAATTCCAGAAACAATACCAGTGGCTGATAAGATTTCAACTATGATTTTGACCAGGTCCACAATCTCTAACCTGTCTACCCTCTTCACCTACTTTCTGAATAGAGTGATAAGTCATAATATTAGGGGTTATGGAATTCTGGTTTTTTCTTGGCCATGAATGAATTTTGGAGGTTGACAGATTCTCGGTGTGAATTACTGGTATATGCTGTTCTTGTGAGTAGCAGAGCTATCACACCAGGTGATTCATAGGCCCCATTTTTAGCACTGGGACTACCATATCATCTCCAGTTTGAATGTGTGGGTTTCTTCTGCAGGTACCTGTAGGGTATTATGCATCTCAACATGATACACAGAATTTACATTCTTTTTTTAAAAAGAGACAGGATTGTGGCTGGTCACAGTGGCTTACACCTGTAATCTTAGTAGTTTGGGAAGCTGAGGTGGGAGGATTGCTTAAGGTCAGGAGTTTGAGACCAGCCCTAGAAAAAGTGAGACCCTGTCTCTCTAAAAAATAGGAAAATTAGCTTGGCTTGGTGGCAAGTGTCTGTAGTCCCAACTACTCTGGAGGCTAAGGAAGGAGGATCACTTGAGCCCAGCAGTTTGAGGCTGTAGTGAGCTATGATGATGCCACTGCACTCTAGCCAGGGCGACAGAGCAAGACTAAATCTCAAAAAAAAAAAAAAAAAAAGAGAGACAGGGTCTTGCTATGTTGCCCAGGATGGCCTCAAGCAATCCTCCTGACTCAGCCTCCCTCGTAGCTGGGACTACAGGTGTGTGCCACTATTGTTGGCAGAAATTACATTCTTAAACATCTTTAGTTTAGTGTAACTTTTCTCTTTGGTATGCAGAAGTTATTTTCTGTGTTCAAGGAAATAAAAAAGCTATTCAATCTTGGGTTTGCATTTCTTTAAACACATAAGGCTTGAGGAGAGGGAGTGCAGGAACTGGAAGGTAGGGAGAAAAAACTCCCAGCATCAGAAGGATTCCTCAGTATTCCTTGACTTTCATCATTCAGAAGGCAGGGCTAGTCTTTCTGGAGATCTAAACTGGATAGCTAAAAAGAAGTTTCCAAGTCAGCACACCTTTCTCTCCTTTGAGTGTAGGGAGGGGATGTTTTACTATCAGATGGTCTCGGTCAGAGAAATGCTATAGTACCACTATGTCTGCTCTGTTTGAGGGTCTCACACAAAGTTTAAAATTATATAGAGTAGCAGCTGTGGTGGTTGGTATTACATATCCCCCTAAAGTAAAAACAGCCTCAAACAAAAAACCTACCAGGATGACTACATTTCATCCTAACAAATTTAATTACTACAGAGATATTGCCATATTACAAGTTAATTTCTATGTTCTGAAGTATAACTATCTGTGGTAAAATCCTTATTGTCCTAAATGGCAGGTTTTCTCATTTTATTTAGCATTAATTAAAAGTGTTGCATTTGGGGGAAGCTTTTATTTTTTATTTTAAAGATTATATTTTGGGGACAGGGTCTCACTTTGTTGCCTGGGTATGAGGGAAATGGCATGATCATAGCTCACTGCAACGTCAAACTCCTAGGCTCAAGTGATCCTCCTGTCTCTACCTCCCAAGTAGCTCAGGCTACAGGTGCATACTACCATGCCTGGCTAATTTTTCTATTTTTTGTAGAGACAAGGTCTGGCTATGTTGCTCAGGCTGGTCTTGAACTCCTGACCTCAAACAATCCTCCCACCTTGATTTTCCAAAGTGTCAGGATTATAGGCATGAGCCATTGTGCCTGGCTGGAAGCTTTTTTTAAAATTGATCTATTTGTAGGTTATTTTTGTTGTAAAGACAGTGACAGAAAGATAATTCTTACACAAATTATGAGAATAACTGGCTGGGCACAGTGACTCATGCCTGTAATCCTAGCACTCTGGGAGGCCAAGGCAGGAGGATAGCTTGAGCCCAGGAGTTCGAGACCAGCTTGAGCAAAAGTGACCCCATCTCTACTAAAAATAGAAAAATTACCTGGGTGTGTTGGCACATGCCTGTAGTGCCAGCTACTCGGAAGGCTGAGCAAGGAGGATCACTTGAGCCCAGGAGTTTGAGGTTGCTGTGAGCTAGGCTGACGCCATGGCACTCTAGCCCGGGTGACAGAGCAAGACTCTGTCTCAAAAAATAAATAAATAGCTCTCTGGGAGGCCGAGGCAGGCGGATTGTTTGAGCTCAGGAGTTCGAAACCAGCCTGAGCAAGAGCGAGACCCCATCTCCACTAAAAATAGAAAGAAATTAATTGGACAACTAAAAATATATAGAAAAAACTAGCTGGGCATGGTGGCACATGCCTGTAGTCCTAGCTACTCGGGAGGCTGAGGCAGGAGGATCGCTTGAGCCTAGGAGTTTGAGGTTGCTGTGAGCTAAGATGACGCCACTGCACTCTAGCCCGGGTAACACAGTGAGACTCTGTCTCAATCAATCAATAAATAAATAAATAAGAAAAAAAAGAGAATAACTGTATTGAAGTGTATGCATTAGTTTAGACTTACCCTTAGAAGCAACTCCGCTAATATACAGCCAACAGCCCACATGTCTACCCCCACACCATACATTCTAGCTCCAAATAGTAACTCAGGAGCCCGATACCACCTGAAGAAAAAAAAGTAGTATCATTTTAGAATGGAATTATTAAAGTTTTTCTCAGGCATGAACTATCATATCTGTTTTTAAAGCTAACCCCGCATCTTAAGCACTAGATACCATACTCTTTTGCTGAGTTTTAAGGATAATGCTCCTGCAATTCTCTCCTTTCTCCTACATCATCAGTCTTTTGTTTTCTACTAGACCTTTTCCATCAATGTACAAACATTCTATTATTTCTCCAGCTTTAAAGTTCTCTGGACCCCACCTCCCCCGATAGCTACTTCCTCATTCTCTGGTTAGTTCAAAGAATTATCTATTCATACTGTCTCCAATTCCTCTTCTTTCATTCTCTCTTAAACCCTTTTTAAGCAGGCCTACCACGCCACCAGACTACTATTGTCAAGCTTATCGGTGAGGGCCATGCTGCTAATCACATTGTCAATTCTGAGTCCTCATCCTAATTTGACTTATTAGCAGCATTTGATTTGCAGAGGAAAAAAAAAAAAATATATTAGGTCATTAAATATGAAATGTCCGATTTTGAATCAAAAGTTTAATTTATTATATCTCAAACGAGAAGTAGTACAATTAATCAAAGTATGTGCCTAAACTGTTGACACAGTTTTGCCATCTTAATGGTAGCTTGCTTATGCCACAGATTAAGAAGCCTGGAGAGCAAGTGGCGATGAAATCGTGAATGGCATTTTCTACAACTTGTTGAGAATTGAATATTTCTCCTTATAAGAAGTGGTCCAAAGCCTGGAGCATATGAGTGGCAGTCAGTTGGTGCAAGGTCTGGTAAATACGGTGGATGGCAGAGAGTTTCCAAGTCCAGCTTCTATAGTTTGATCAGCATTGTTTTTTGCTTGCTTTTATCTCTACTGACCAATTTCAGCTGCTTAATTGCAAGCATCCTCATCATTTTGTCCAACTGGTCACAGTAGACATCTGCTGTAATTGATTGACCAGGTTTCATGAAGCTGTAGTGGCTAATACCAACACTGGACCACCAAACAGACACCATTAGCTTTTTCTGATGAATATTTGGTTTTGGATTGTGTTTTGGCACTTCATCTTTATCCAACCTTTGTGCCCAATGCTTGTGATTATCAAACAGAATCCATTTTTCAAACAATACAGTGTAGAAACGGTTTGCTTTTATGTCATGTCAGCAAAGAAAGGCTATCTCGAAACTTCAAGACAATTTCTCTTCTGACGCTCATTTAATTCATGTAGTACCCATCTTTCCAGCTTCTTTACCTTGCCCATTTGTTTCACAAGGTCCAATATTGTTGGAGCAGTAATGTCAAGCCTTGCTGCTGATTCAACCGTAGGTTGAGATGGATTCACTTCCACTACAGCTTTCAGCTCATCATTATGCACCTTGGTCTCAGGTTGCCCACATGGCTCATTTTCAAGATTAAAATCACCAGAATGGAACTTCTCAGACCCTCAACGTACTGTGGATTCATTAGCGACATCCTTCTCCAACACTTCATTGATATTTCAAGCTGTCTGTGCTGGACTTGTTCCATGATGGAACTCATATTAAAAAATAACACAAATTTTTGACTTATCATGGTTTCACAAAAATTGCTCTAAAAAAAATTTTGAAAGATAATCACAAGCCAAAATGTGAGTTTGAAAGACTGAGGATGTTATCTTCATGATTTTCAAACAACAAAAACCAACCAAGAAGTGTCAAAAGGAAATGTCAGAGATAACAACTGTCAGACTTCGTACTCAAGGATATCAGACATTCCATACTTTATAACCTAATACGAGAAACTGGTACATAAGAAAGCACCACTTAACAATGCTCTTGTATATGAGTCCTTGTTTCTAAGAGTTCCTGAATGATGGGCTTAATTATTCCAGCAATCACATGAATAATTATACACATCCCTACTTCTGCTTACAGCTAGGTAACTGACACTCAATGAGATCTATATGGAAGAAGGTAATAAAATAATTTAAAATAGAGAATCTGGAAAAATGTTTACAGAACCTTAAAAGAGTCTTGGAAATTAACAAATGCCATCCTGAAAAGAAATATAAAATCTATTGTCCTTATCTATTTCATGTGATTTTCTGTTTTTATACACTAAAAGTATAAAAATATAATTACTAATAATAATATGAAAAACTCAAATACCAAGACACTGCTTTATTTTCACTCACAAAGAAGGATAAAGAATCAGAACTGACCAATATAATAAATATGAGCCCAATAAATCAGGTGATTAGGTAAAAGAATAGCCACTGATGTTCCAGCTTATTGAAGTAAAAGATGAAAGTTTAAATTACTCCTCAAAGTTACTAGGTAAATGTCTGAGGATTGAGTTAATTCAACTCTGTTTGGAAAAGTGCTGTTTTTTTTCATTGTGGTAAAATATACATAAAATAAAAAAGGGCTGTATTTTTTAGGAAGATACCAACAATGATTCCTGAACTCTGCCAAGATATTTCAGAGAAGCTAGTTGATGCTCATTTATGATCAACAGCCTACACAACATAAGCTTTCAGTTACTTAAGGGATTTTTACCTGGTTACAACCTGATGTGTATAAGCTCTATTGGGGCTCCCAAATGATTTGGCCAAGCCAAAATCTGCCAGTTTAAGAACTCCATTTTCATCTAGCAACAAGTTGTTTGGTTTCAGATCCTGTATGATGGAAATTTAAAACAAACAAACAAACAAGGTGGGGAACACCATAGTGCTACATTTAGTTGGCTTAACTTTAAACTTAGCAAAAACGGAGTAACACCAACACCCAAAATTTAAACATCAATTTTTTCCCACTGATATAAAATTCCATAAGAGCAAAATAAGATTGGTTATATTATATAGTGAGAACTTGGGTAAGGTACTTAATTTCGTTGAGCCTCAATTTACCCTACTTCATAAGGTTGCTATGAGGATTAAATCTAGTATTTTTTGTAAAGAGTCTAGTGTAATGACTGGCTCATAGTAAGCACCCAATAAATGGTTGCCACAATTAATTTAATAATAATATATATATTAGTAAATAAAAACATTATGTATTTAGAAAGGGTGAGGAAGATATACTTCAAAATCTATGCTAAAAAGACATCAGCAATAACCTAGAAGGGATTCCAAATTTAAGATATGACAATTACTAGTTATAAATTATATATTCTTAGCTACTTATTTAAATAGAGCACCTAAGAATATCTACCTCGCTAAATTATCGGCCTTCTTCCAACAGCTGAATATTCCTAAAAATGATCTATTTCATAAATTTTATTTCAAGACTTCATAGAATTTTAGAGCTACTAGAAATATTATTTTTCTAAAGGTATTTTGGCATTGTATAAATTAATCCAAGACTCTCACTGTATTTTTTCCCCATAACTACAGTATAACACAAAGAATACTGAACGTAAAGCCAAAAGAACTAGATTATAATACCCTGTTGGTTATCAGCTGCTGACCTTGAAAAAAATATAACCTTGGTCAGGTTACTTAGCAACTTAGCTCTTCATCTATGAAAAAAAATGAAGGATTGGATCTCTTCCAGTTCTAAAGTTCACATGGTAATTTGGAGTCCTCACAGCACCACCTGCTGGAACAACTGAAGGGAATACATATAGGAAGGTGGGATAAAATGGTCTAGCTGTATCTTTATTTTGTTCAACAATTTACATATCCAGACCATTATACTAAACTGGCTACATGAAATTTGGCTAGCATAAAGAAGCAATATTAAAAACCTTACCCTATGTAGGATCCAATGTTGATGTAAATATTCTAACCCTTGAAGAGTCATCAACATGTAGGCTTTGATGTGTGATGGTGTCAACACAAGACTATTATCCTTTATTATAACCTGTAAAGCAGGTATACAATACACAGATATACTTTATTATTCCAATGAACTCTACCATATAAAACAATTTGTAGACCTAAAATTAGCATAAAATTAGCCTCTTCAGAGGGGTTACCTAACTCTCCTTAGGAAGCACTGTCAGAATTTCCAGAATTAGGTAGTTAGGGAGAACATCTCTGGTTTGGAAAGGAAGCAGTGCTTTGTCTCCTACTTCTTTGACATGAAATTAAACACTTATTTTTTTTTTTTTTTGAGACAGAGTCTCACTGTGTTGCCCGGGCTAGAGTGCTGTGGCGTCATCCTAGCTCACAGCAACCTCAAACTCCTGGGCTCAAGCGATCCTCCTGCCTCAGCCTCCCGAGTAGCTGGGACTACAGG
>CAUYRB010083274.1:0-46501 GCA_963574695.1 Propithecus perrieri | reverse complement strand
AAAAAAAAAAAAATCATTCATGAGGGCCAAGTAGGCGTCATTGCAGGAATGCAAGCATGGTTCAATATACCTAAATCGATAAATGTGATCCACCACTTAAACAGAAGCAAAAACAAAGATCATATGATCATCTCAATTGATGTAGAAAAAACATGTAACAATATTAGGCACCCTTTTTTCATGATAAAAACCTTCCAAAAACTAGGCATAGATGGAACATATCTCAATATTATAAAGGCCATATATAACAAACCCACAGCCAGCATCATATTGAATGAAGAAAAGTTGAAAGCATTCCCACTAAGAACTGGAATAAGACAAGGATGCCCACTGTCACTGCTTCTATTACAACATAGTGTTAGAAGTCTTAGCCAGAGCAATCAGGCAACAGAAAGAAATTAACAGTATCCATGTCGGGAAAGAGTAGATTAAACTATCGCTTTTTGCAGATGATATGATCTTATATCAGAAAACCCAAAAGACTTCCACAAAAAGACTCCTGGAATTTATAAATAAATTCAGCAAATTTTCAGGTTACAAAATCAATGTACAAAAATCAGTATCATTACTATACACCAATAACAGTCAAGCTGGGAGGCAAATCAAAGACTCGATACCATTCACAACTGCTACAAAGAAAATAAAATACTCACAAATATACTTAACCAAGGAGGTGAAAGATCTCTACAAAGAGATCAATGAAACACTGAGGAAAGAAATCATAGATCATACAAACAAATGGAAAAACATATCATGCTCATGGATTAGTAGAATCAACATTGTTAAAATGTCCATACTACTCAAAGTGATTTACTGATTCAATTCAATCCCCATCAAAATGGCAATGACATATTTCACAGATCTAGCAAAAATAATTTTATGCTTCATTTGGAACCAGAAAAGAGCCCGAATAGCCAAAGCACTCTTAAGCAAAAAGAACAAATCTGGATGCATCACATTGCCAGACTTTGAACTATATTACAAGGCTATAGTCACCAAAATAACATGGTACTGGCACAAAAAGTAGAGCTAGAAACCAATGGAACAGAATGGAGAATCCAGATATAAAACCATCTACATACAGCTAACTAATGTTTGAGAAAGCAGACAACAACATACCCTAGGGAAAAGAAGCCCTATTCAATAAATGGTGCTGGGAAAATGGGTTAGCCACATCCAGAGGAATAAAACAGGATACCTATCTCTTACCACTTTCAAAATTTATTCCAAGATAGATAAAAGATTTTAATGTAAGGCATGAAACTATAAGAATTCCAGAAGAGAATGTAGGAAAAACTCTTCTAGATATCTGCCTGGGGAAATAATTGATTTCTCATTTTCTTAACAGGGTCTTTTTTTTTTATTTCAGCATATTATGGGGGTACAGATGTTTAGGTTACGTATGTTGCCCTTGCCCCCACTTTTCCCCCTAAGTCCGAGTTTCAAATATGTCCATCCTTTGGATGGTGCGCCTTAACAGGGTCTTTTTAAGCAAAAATTTTTTATTTCTCGTTTGTTTTTTGTTTTGTTTTTTCTTTTAATTTTTACTTTTAGAGACAAGGTGTCACTCTCTTGCCCAGGCTGAACCGTAACCTCACTGTAACCTCAAACTTCTAGGCTCAAGCAATTTTCCCACCTTGGCCTTCCAGAGTTCTGGGATTACAGGTATGAGCCACAGGCCTAAGTGTCAATTTTGATGAAATATATTTTATCAGTATTTTTTCTCAAGATATCCCAAGTATATGACAGTTTTTGGATTCTTGATTGAAGGTACAAAAACTGGAATTATCCCACTGGGAAAAAAAGAGACCCAAAGAATGGAATTTATGGAGAGTGTCATCTTGCCAACAGGTATGAATTATACCCAATACATATAAAGACGTTACTGTCTTCTATGTAGTCACAGTTATGGAATATTTTCAGACTATGTATTTATAAATATATCCATAGTATGAAACTTTAATTCTTGTTATTTTTCAGGATATTCTTGAGTTTCCAATTATAGAAACATAAGAATTTTTGTGCATGTTTTACATATTTATACATTTTTAAATATTTTACTGTATAATGTCTCAGAACACAGTCTCAGGAGTCAAAGAGCTTCAATTCAGACCTTCAACACTTCATTTGCAAGATGCATAACTTTGGAAAATTTACTTAACTTCTGGGTGTCCTTATTGAGATAGCTTCTAAATCAGAGGTTTTTAAACTTTCTACATCCTTAGTGGCCACTTTTTGTCCTGGCACACATCAAGTGAAAAGAAATGTCTAACAGATCTATTTATTAATTAGTCTAACAGTTCTATTTATTCTAACAGCTCTATTTATTAAGTAGTTATTTCTATCAAAGTTAAAAATGTTTAAGTCCTAATAACTTAGTGGCCATTTGAAAAAATAACTCATGAAAATTAAAAAAAGAAATACTATGTATTAATTCTTAGATTTGTTTGTTTTTACTTAAGATAAGCAACTAGCAAGCATTTCTTTTTATTCAGTATATCACATGTTGCATTATTAAAAAAAATTCCAGTACCTATTGAATACTGTCTGATGTCTAAAACCCCAGGCTCTGATTGTACACCAACATTTTCATTTCTTGTTCCACATTGATTTTTGAACTGTACATGCTATTTATATAAAAACCTCAAAAAGACAGCTTCTCAAGAGTATATCATTGAGAGAAGTATAGTGCAATTTGATCTTAAAAAGGTGAACTTCTTTCAGGTGGTAATTACAAGGTGTCTGGAATATGTTAAGTATTGCTGTATTTTCTCCCAACTTTAAAATACCTCCTCTAAGTTTTCCAGATCCCTTGTGGTGGTACCTTTGTGCTTAATAAATTTGGAAACTATGGTGCTAAATGGAGATGTAAAATGCCTATATCAAATAAAATTTAGCAGAAAGAGGAGACTGACCATTGTTTTACTGCAACAATAGCCCTAATTACAATCCTATCAATTTTTTCTACTTTATTGTTGTAATGCAGTGGATAATTCCCAATCTTTATTCATTAAACTTCATATGTCCTTTATAAGTATGTTAAGAAAAATTTCTAACTCAATGCTAAGATGAAAGAATTTTTCAATAAGCACTTATATACTCAAACAGCCTAGATCCTAAAATTAACATGTTGCTACTCTTACTTTATCGCACATCTATTGATTTATTTATTTGGAAGCATCTCAAAGTAAATTGTAGATATCGGTACACTTATTCTAAATATTTCAGAGCCCATTTTAAACTAGGTTTAAGAATGGAAAAGCAAGCACCACATGTACTCACCATCAACTTGGTATTAAGTGATCAACACTTATGTGCACATATACTGGTAACATTCATCAGGTGTCGGGCAAGTGGAGGTGGGAGGGGATGGGTATATCACACCTAATGGGTGCAGTGCACACTGTCTGGGGGATGGGCACCCTCATAGCTTTGAGTTGGGCAGGACAAAGGCAATAAATGTAACCTAAACATTTGTACTCCCGTAATATGCTGAAATAAAAAAAAATAAAATAAACTAGGTTTAAATAAGTGTTGACTTGTTTGATGTGAAAATGAATAAAATAATGTATACAAATATTAATTATACATTGGTTGAACTTGATAAATGTTCAAATCTATTTAGATATATGCCTTTAGGAATTGGCAATTTTCTTCTAATGACCAATGTGGTGGTTAATTATTTGTGTCAACTAGATTGGGCTAAGAAATGCCCAGATCCCTGGTAAAACATAATTTCTGGAAATGTCTGTGTGGTGTTTCTGGAAGAAATTACCATTTGAATTGGTATAAAGATTCAATGTTGTTCCTTTTGAAATGCCATCTTTTGTAGTTCATTTATCTTCATCTTATATCCTACTTGTTTTACTGAAAATAATTTATTGTGTTTAAATCAAGTAATAGTTAATGTTGGCATAAGTTTATAAGTTACTTTAAAAAATTATTTTATTCCTTTCAGCTTAAAGTTTTGTTCTGGAGGAGTATGCTATCTATCTAGTAATCTGTATTTTTGGCGTTGCATTTAAAATGATTCCCTTTGTTCTAATCGGTCTGCTGACTTACATTTACATTTATTTAACTTGCCCCAAACCAACTATGCTTTCTTAGTCTGAGGACTCATACTTTTTATTATTTCTAGAATACTGTCTTTGGATATTACTTCTCCTCTAGTTTCTCCACCTGATGTTTCCATTATATGCTCCAAGTCTTTTATTCCTTCTTTTTAATTGATTGTATAAACATGATTTGAATCATGTTATTTCCTTTATTTAAACTCACCAAGACTCTCACTGAGCATCAGTTAAAACACAGAATTCACCCTACGAAATGTAAGATGTGGTCTAGTTATTTACTACATTACAAGCCCTCATGTCTCATACACGAGGGTTTTTGCCCCTTACGCTCATACATGGCAACATCAGTCACAGGTCTTTAAAAAAGACATTACCAGAAACCTGAAAAAGCTATTTGGGATAACATCGTGTTACACCTAGAGAGAAATATAGTCACTGAATAAGAATAGTTGTTTGATTTATGCTTAAGTTTAAAAGTTAATTAATTAAACAATGAACAAAAGCAGGGATTATAGCAACTGTTGTTTTATCTTTTTAGTCAAGAACGCTGCCTGGCACATTAAACGAGTGCAATAAACATTGACTCAAGGGAATGCAATGGACTTACATGGAATAGAATGTTTAAAGGAAGTTGACTGGAGGTAGATGCAGGTATATAGACATTTAATATATTTAACCTGAAAGTTAGAAATGGCATTAAATAAAACCTTTAAAGAGATGTTAAAAAGAGATGATGAGAATTTTTAAAGGCATTAAGAATGCACACGAATGCAGTTAATATAGAAAAACTTTGAAATTTCATATAACATTCAACCTTTAAGTCTATCTACTATATATTGTGAAAAAATTAGATTAAAAAATCATAATATCAGTCTTTGAGATGAGATAATCTTATCTTACTTTCTTTTCTACAGAAAATAATGAAACTTATATTAGCCCATAGTTCAGACTTCCCTGCATAAACTGTACTGGCAATTATCATAAAAACGTAGAGTGCCTAATAAAAATGAATCCACTGTTTGGAATAAAACTTGCTTTTTATTGTAGTCAGAGTCATCACATTTCTTCTACCTAACTTCTTGAATAATAAGAGTTTCTACTTTCTTTAATGTTCTGAGAATTTTCCTTCTTAAAAACATAAAGGCTTATATTATCATGCAAAGGAAAATGTATGGCTTTCTATTGTGAACTTGCAGCAATATTCCATTTAAATAAAGTTGATTCAGCACAAGTCCTCTGGATACCAGCAGTTTCTCAGTCTGAATAAATGGAGGATTCTTGTCCGGGTTGATTCTTTCATTATATACAGACTTTCTACCATGAGAGATTTTCTCAGGATCTTTCTTTTATTTTGGAAAGGAAGATGTGATAAAAAGATATTATTACTTTTTTCCTTTTGGAGATGTGAGGTAAATATATTTACATACATTTTCTTTTAACAAATAGAAGTCTTGGTCTGAGGAGACTTCTATTACTTAATTAATACCTTAAATTCTCACATTATTTTATGTAAAAAGAATTTGAGATTTGAATCTAAGGATTTTTAAAGCCATAACATTCAAGAATGTTCTAAAATGTTGAAGGCTTCCTATATAATATCATTTTATTCCCCATTAGATTGTTAAAATTTAATAAATTTATTTATTTTGTTCAATAATGAAAAGTAATAGGATCTTTTGAAAGAAATCTTTTCTAATAATTAAGTGAAACCAACAAATATATTCTTACTGAAACATGAAAAAATATAAAAATATTAATAGATGGAGTATATTGATGTAGTGAGTATAATTGCAAACAAACCCAAAAGAGGAAGTCATGTTTTAAAAATGAAAGGTTAGACTGAAATTTTCCACACTAAAACTTATTTCTTCACTGGAAAACTTACTTGTCTTAAATCCCATAAGGTTTAAATGTTAATACTAGACAGAAGGCACTCTTTGTCATATACTTTTTATCAAACCGATGGGCAGTGGTAAATACTATACCAGTTAGAACTTGTCTTTTCTTGTCAAAAAGTTTAAGAGCTTATAAATTACATGACTTTGAGTAAATTACTTAACCTCTCTGTGATTAGTTCCTTATCTTTAAGTTTAACAAAATCTCAGTTCTTATTTCAAAGGATTATGTGGAATTTAAGTGATATGATGTATAAACACAAAAATGCTGGGTATAAGTTAAATGCTCAATAAACATTAGCTTCTGATTATCTAAATATTAAAAAAAAAAATCCCGACTGTCTCAGATAACCTACTCTTAAAGTCCCTAAAATCAGTACACGTTGCCTAAATAAAGAAGAGTGAGAAACATGAATGACATAAACACTAGGGCCTTGGAGGCAACACTACCTTGCTGTGTATCAAATTAGATAGAGGTTTGTGGCAGACTCTGCTATTTTTATATAGAATAACCCGGCTAGCAGAACTCTGGCTTTGTCTATGGGGGTCCTATGGCCGGTTAAATATACACCAGTGTTCCTCCTTTCACGAAATCAGATGTGGCCGTGTTACAGAATGCTGAGCTAAACGCGGCCCTTCCTATAACCTCATTAAAAGAAAGCCTTTACTTTTATCTTTCTTCCTCTACATGCTTGGAATAGTAGCCATCCTGCAACAATGGAGCAATATATATGAAGATGGAGATGACAGTACACACGGTGAAGGGAAGACAGAGTCTGAGTCCTTGCTGAGCCACAACAACAGGACTGAACAACCTATATCAGGACATTTCATGTAGTTATAGTATATACCTGTGTTTAAGCCATAATAAGAGCTACTTTTCATTATGCACAGCTGAATATAATCTTAACTGACATAAAATTAATAGAAGAAGGAAATAATAAGGATGCAGAGATAGCCTATCCAAACCAAAAATGTAACATTTTCTCACATTAACAATGCTGTGTTATTCTTACTGTCTCTCCTTGTCATTTGTGATACTTTTTTTTTTTTCTCTTAACCAATGCTTTAGCTATCTCCTTTTCATCTTCTTTACTAGTTTATCTCCTACTTGACTGTTAAAGTTTGTGGTAGATCATTACAGATATAGCCCCCAGTACATCATGCATCCTTATATCCATAACCATGTCTAGTTTCTTCCCACATTGGGATTGGCCATGTGATCTTCTTCAGTGAGTAAGACATTGGCAAATACGATGCAGGCAAAGGCTTGAAAAATGCTTGGTCATTGGGGATTGCTCTCTCTTTTGCTGTTTCTGGAACAGAGTCCCCATATCAAGAATAACAAGCTAGCCTGGTAAGAACACGTGGCCTATAAAGCAGTGAGCGCCAACTGCCAGTCATGCGAGAAAGGCCATTTTTAGAGCATATAGTAGCCCAAGACAACGTGCTGAATAATCTCAGTTGAAAACAGCCAAAGAACCACCCAGTTAAACTCAATTCAGATTGCTGACACAGGTGAAAGTAAACAAAATTATTGTTAATTTTTTAAACCACTTAGTTTTAGTGTAGTTTGTTTTTCACATAAAAATAGATGATACGAGTTTCCTAAAGTGTCTTTTATGTTACTATCTTATATGGCTACATTCTCCTTCCATCACTCTCAAATATATATCATCAAAATATATCTCCCTTTTATCCTATAGACTTTCATTTTCAATTATCTTTTCAAGTCCTCTGTGGAAATGTTACTTGTACGAGTAGTTTAAACTAAACATATCAAATGTACATTTCTCAATCTTTCTTACATCCCTCTTCTGCCTCTGTGTACCTCCTGTGCCAATAAATAAGAATCGCTAAACAAGTGAGTTGACCAAATATGAAAATTATAAGTAATAACTTCCCCATTTGATGTTGTTGCTTCACATACACAAATCACCAAATTTTGTTAATTTTTCATGAAACAGCTATGGCTTATATACAATTCTGTTCAGCTCTATTGCTACCACCAACCAAGCCAAAATCATCTCCCTGTTTAACGAGGGGAAAAAAAAAATCTGCCTATCGAATTTTTTAAATTCTTATTATTTTTCAATCCATTCAGCAAACTATACCAAATTTATTTTTTAATCACAGATATGATTGAATTATCCTGCATTATATTTCATTGCCATTGAGGTGAACGTCAAGATATTTATGTTGTTGGGAACTTTTTATATGAGAATTTCTCTTCCCATTTCCACATCTTAACTTTCTGCCATTCTCCGGTTTATTTTTTCATTTAAGCCATATTGCGTTTCTTTCATTGTATTCAATGCAGTATAGCCTTTCGTATGTATCTTTCTTTGTGTTTATGCTATTTCACCTACAAAGAAAATCTTTCTCTCTGCATCAAGATCTATTTTGTCTTTCTATCACTATTCAGCTTAAATATCACTCATTCAGGAGATTTTCACTGATATCTCCTCCAGCTTCTGACTATGTATGTAGATTGTCCTTATTTCACTTTGCAAAGAGTAGTATGATTAAAAAAAATGTAAACCAACTCCCAAGGAACAAAATAAAACTATTGTTATTTTAGCATTTGTTGATTTCTGTGGTGTAAATATTTCCACTATAGTTGATTACAAGTATCATGACACCAATAGGTAGGAAAAATTCAGAAAAATGTTAACATTTCCTGAACATATTACAGCTGTTCTCACGAGCTGCTAAGTGCTACCTCCAGCATAACACTGGCTTCAGAATTTGACTCTTCTGTCAACATGCCCAGGGCACAGTTAATGTGAAAGTCCCATGGAGTCTATTTCTTTTCTTCTCACTGCAATATTGCCAGTGGTTCCACGGTGCTCAACCCAATATATACAATTCATAAAGATGCATTGAAGGGAAGCAAAAAGACATGCATAAATGTCAATGCTTCCCTGGCCTCCAGGGTTGCACATTATTGAGGAGCTAGAGTAGTGTCTGAAAGCAGATATCCCCATCTCTCTCTTTTAGACTACATCGATAGATTTGGGAGAGAAATTGAAATGAGTATGTATAGGTTGAAAATGCTTAGCTGGTGATTCTGATTCAATCTATGTGGAAAAATAATGTTTTAAAATTGTATATCTAGTCAAAAAGAAACATCACTGACATATTTAAAATAATTTTTTCATATTATGCAAAGGCTTTTGTACACATTACTGTTAAAAACAACTGAGCTTCACAGATATTAAGTTGCACACCTAGTTAGTGGCAAAGAAAAAGTTAGAACTAAATGATGATGGATGTATATCTCAGTCTCTTTCAACTTCTCTGTCATTTGTAGTCTGAAGTATTTGGAATAAAATGATTTTGATTACTGTAGAAAAGTTACTTAAATAAGCTATAACTTACTGGAGATTGACTACAGAATAGGAAGTCAACAGGAGATTCAATGAATACAGATAAATTTTAGAACCTTTGGGAGAATAACACATGATCTGAACCACCATGAAACTGATGCTAAAATACTTAGTAGCCATGCTTGTAAGGTAAATGATACAGGTTTCTTAAGGAACAGTTAAAATAACATTTACTATATTATCAAATTTTCATGATTCTAAGAGGTATGTTTTTAATTTTCATATCTCTGAAATTCACATGCAATAAGTAAAATACATTGAACTGTAATTTAATTATAGGATTTGTTTCCATATTAGTAATACACAAAAATAATAGCATCTCTTTTTATAAAATACAGTAATGGTTTTATGTCATAGTAGATATCATTTTACACCAGGATATGAAATGAAAAAAATGTTCTTTGTCAAAGTCTGACCCAAAACAACAAAGTAAAAGAGTCAAGGGTAATAAATATTAGGTTAGAATTAAAACAATACAACCGGAGAGCTGAAAAGATAATTACGATGTTTCAAATAGCATTTATTGAGTTCTCATTGTGGCTTTAAGGCATTAGGGTAGAGATTTTCAAAAAATACTTTTTACATAGAATCAGTTCAACATTCCATTTTTTTTGGTCACAAATCTTCGAGGTTTAATTTATTAGAGAAAGAGAGAGACAGTGACAGAGGCTAACAGAAGAGGGACAGAAAGATGAGGGAAGAGACCAGGTTTGAAATTAAGCTAAATGTTTAAAAGTATGACTATGAGCAGTTAAGATAAATAGTATTTCTGAAAATGTGGCCAAGGAATCATATCCATAATAATTGCCTGGCATGATTGCTAAAAATGAAGATTCTTTGGCTCTGATCTAAACCTACTAATTCAGAAAATCTGTGGATAGGAACTGGAAATCTTGCAACAAGTTCCCTAGAAAGTTTTATGCACAGTAATATTTGAGAAAACCGCTTTGTAGAAAAAAGAAAAAAGGCCTAAAAATAAGGCAAGCATAGGTTATTGCATTATAATTTTAATCATATAATGAGAACTTACTGAGTATGCTAATTAATCATGTAAAATTATAATACTTTCATATGAGAACTATTTAAAAGTAGATACATTTCAATTGAGTCATCAGTAACTATCACTGAAACAGTGATATTAATAGTACACAATACTAAGTAATATTAAACTGTATATGTTATTGATAAATATAATCTAATGCTATGTTTTTTACTCTAAAGAATTTAAAGTTAAGATTGAGTGTTCTAATATAAATTACTATTTTCTTTAAGAAGAAATACGTATTTCTCACATATTTTATTCAATGTTATAGCCTATGTGTTTGTCTATATGGAGTCATCTACAACATCACAACTTTATTAAGAAAAATAAAAAGCCATTATTTCTGTAGCAGATTAAGTATATGATTTTATTCATAAAATATGTAAAGATATTACATATTGTTTGCATAAAACAGAACTATCAGCCACAAAGTTTTAGGTTAACTTACTAACACCAGGTTATATGTTAACTTGAAGACATAGAAATAAATTAAATATATTCTATCTCTAAAAATAAAAAAGTATGGTATATAGACAAAAATTAAAAATTAAAATTCATCTTAAATTAATCAATTAAATCATGCTTAAATACATTATTGTGTGAATTTTTAAACCTTCCATATAAAATTTTTTTGTTAACAATGACAGAGTAACTCTAATTTTGTGCACTCATCCTCAATTGTTTTATTTTGTTTCATTTTAACTAGATAATTTTATAATTCACACATAGCATTGAAGTATTTTAATGTGAAATTGCAATTCTATTCCATTTTGGATGAAATGCAATATGTCATTATGTGAATTTGTCATTCTTTAAATTAAAATTTTAATGTTTCTTCACCTAACCAAGTTACTATTTTAAATTTTTGTTGGTATTAAAATATTTAATGCATATGTCCCATGCTTGGATAGCTATAAATGACTTTCCTATAATTGAGACACTTTAAATTGACATAGATTACATTTATTTTCCTCAGTTTCACATGAAGAGTCAAGGACAGAAATGAAAACTTAAGAAGGAAAATGAAGTGTCTTTGGCCACATTTTCTGAATGGAGGTTTGTTCAATAACATGTTTCTCTCTTAGTTTTCTTGGAGCAACTTCAAGGAGGAGCATATTGTCTCAAGTCAAGATCATGTAAGAGTAACATATTAGCTGTGAATTGGTGCAGACAGCTTTCTAACCATTTAAAATTGCTCAGAAATACATAAAAGCCATGGATGTTAAAGGGAAAGCTCTTTTCAAGCTTGCTACATTCTTGATTTATGAAGTATAATAGGTAAAAGGGAGCCTAAGCTTAAATAAAATGTGTCTTTTTGTTCATTTAGCAGAATTCTTAAAAGAATAAGCTTATAGACAAAAGAAAAATGATATTGGGACATTAGTAAACATTGTTACATTTAAATTATTACTTAGCTTTGACACTTACAAGAAAATTATTTAATACGGTCCAGAACTGAAGTAAATGCCAAAGTCATTTTTTATAAAACTTTATCCTCAATGATGTTCTATAAATGATAATTTCCTTACATTCTATAATACATATGCACACGTACACATGCACAAACATACATACAAAAAAGGAATTTGAATCTTGTTATTTTACCTTGAATTTAATGATTTTACTGTATATTGTCTTTCTGCACCCATTTTGGAAGTAATATGATGATGTTGGCATAAATAGTATACTAATTAATTAATAAAACCAAATTTTCATAATTGAAACTGGCAAAGCAGAAACCAATCATTGAAAGTAAGATTGTTGTATCACTTTCTTCAAAGGCAGTTTCACTGGATACCTTTCAACTATCATTGGGAAAAGATCATTTTCCTCTTTTCTTATCATCAGACAATATCATATATCTACATGTTCATTACCACACTGAAGAAATTTTATCTTTCTATGGAGAATTTTGCTTTGTCATAGCAAAGAAAACAGACTGATAGCAATTTCAGCAGTCCCTTTAATATACCAATTACTTTGGTTTTAATATCCCCTCCAAAAGACATGGTGAAACTTAATCCCGATTGATATTAAGAGGTAGAGTCTTTGGGAGGTAATTAGAATTATATAAGTTAGGAAAATGAGGCCCTTATGTTGGGACTACTGGCTTTATAAGAAGAGGAAGAAAAAGCTAAGCTAGCACACTTGCACTGTCTTACCATATGATGCCTTCTTCCATGGGATGGTGAAGCAAGAAAGCCCCCACAATATATGACCACTACATCATGGACTTCCCAGGCTTCAGAACTATAAGAAATACATTTTTTTAAATAATTACCCAGTCTCAGATATTCAGTGATAGCAACAGAAAATGGACCAAGGCACAAATCTTGAACTTCTTTAGGATGAATATTAATGCAATACCTTTAAGTTAAAATTTCTAAAAAGTTAAAAGAGAATTTTAATGCATATTTTGTGTATCACTTTTGGTTTTATGCTACAAAGATATTATTTCTTTTGGAACAAATATGTAAAAATAAACTGTAAAATCCATTTTAGAAATTCATGTTACTTTTGTCTGATTATGAGTGGCTCTTGGTGCAGTCACTCCAAAATTGGTTCATGAGGAAGTTATACCTTGGAACTGTCAAAGAAAAAATACACCAGACGGTCAAACAGGCAAGGAAGACTTTCTTCATGTTTAGTACAATAAGGAAAATAAATTGAATTCCACTCTGCTGAAACAGAAGACAAAAAAGTTTTTAAGTCTTGGAGTGAGTTAGTGAAAAAGTACTGGAGGATATTAAGAGAGAGGCTAGTCAATGTGATTAGGCCATCTGTGTTTGCTAATTGAGGCTTATTGAAGGCAGGCTTCTACCATCCCATAGAGACAGGGAGATAGGGCACTGTCTTTCCTGATTACATTTCAAAAAGATGGCTCCCAGGTTCTCTAGAAAGACATTAGTGGGTGACAAAAATGGCCAAAGGCTGGGAGAAGATTTACATCTCAAAGGGGCAGAGAAAGAATTTACATTAGAAAGTTTTCTTAAGTAAGTGCTCTAAGAAAAGGGAGGTCAGGAGCACAAGTGTCAGCAAGGAGCCTGTCTAAAAGTTTAAAAAGCTAAGAAAAATGCTCAGGCCATCTTGCTCACAATAGAAGGGAGAGGAACCAAGGTCTACTCAGCTGCTTCATTTACATGCCATCTCTGCAAAGAGAAGACCGGAGGGGAAGGGGATCTATTAGAAGACAAGGCGGGTCCCTATGACTGGAAGAACTTTTCCTCCATTGTTTCTCCTTTGTGAGTACAAGTTTTTCTTCTCCAAGAAACTTTAAAAATACTCATATCACCTGTCCCCAATCTGCCTTAGATGTCCTTCATCTTACTAGGAGTATCTCTTTCAAAGTACTTATCACTAGAAATTTAATTTTGGAGGTCAAATTTTGTCTTCCTCATCACACTGTGAGGGCAAGGTAATGTGAATTTGTATTTCTGAATCCTCAGTAACAATGTGCCACACCTAGTAGACACACATTGAATATTCCTGAATAAAACAAGCATGGCTTTTTCACAGTAAATATGGCATAAAGTCATCTAGGGTAAAAGAGAGTCATAGATAGACAAAGGGTTCTACAAAGTCCCTAAAACCATGAGTCTTAAAAGCATTTATTCTGTCTCTTTGAACACTGCAACCAACCCTATTAGGGAGCATCATAAATGAAAAATATGCAAATTTTTTTAAAAGCCCAGTTTTAATGGGATTAACAAAATCGAATATGAGCTTAACTTTGAATTTCTTTGCTTTTATGTTTCCAGTTAAATCCATGATACCATTTGAAACTATCTTTTGGAATGCAAATCAGCACCAATACTGCTGAGCATAGTGAAAATTAATGAAAATAATAATAGAAAAAAACCTTACAAAGTCTACTGAATTTTGTTTTAACACAATAAGTAGAGTCAAGGTGGTCTTTATTATTAATATAATTAACCGATTGCATATAAATGAAATCCGACTTTTCATTGAACTTAAAATAAACGTAAATGTAAAGAAAGTTGTATAATTTCTAACAGGGGAACTATATAAATATTTGTCTAAATAGCCAACAAAATACCACATTTTAGATTTTACCTGGGAAATAGTAAGAATAAATAACTTCAAATATTTGTTTGGTGGGAAAATACTCATTGTATTCTCAATAAATTGTTAAATATTTTTTGCCTAAACTATGTATAAATTTTAAATTACAGAAAGAAATTATTAAATATTGAAAGTCAATTTTTCTGCATTAATATTCTAAGGAAATACAAGGAAGTATAACTTTGACAAAAATATTTTGTATTGTATTTATTATTTAATTTTGGATATTCATATATTTGAAAAATAATTTCAGTGTTTAAATCTTTATTAAATCTATTGTTAATAATGTACAGAAACCCAAATAATTATTTTTGATATAATTATTTTTCATGCAATTGAACTTTTTTCTCCTATATACAAATAAAAATGCTTTGTCTCTGTTTCTGTGATATAAAAATGATAATACATTGTAGTATTTCACAATGAACATAAATGACTTTTAAAACACAGAATATATTTAAAATGTTCTTTAATTCCAAACACTCTCTGTGAACATTTTAATTCAGTGAAATTTAATTGAGACAATGGGACCATCCATCAACATGCTCAATTCTGTTACATAGTGTTATTTTAGAGAGAAATTTAGATTCGTATAAATTTTTGGCTTGAAGATAGTATAAAAGATAGTATAATTGATTCATATCAATTAAAGAAAAAATATATGAGACAGAGAGAAAGAGAGAGAGAGAATAAAGAAAAACTAAAATTTCATTATTACAGACTATAGGCATAGAGCATCTATTTTCCCAGGTTTTGATACGTGCCCTCTCTCATTAAATATTTTCTATGAGATTAAAATTTTTCGATATCAACATTTTAATGTTTTTCTACTATTCCATGTGTTATAATAAATAGCACCTGGTTAACAATTCCATTATTGCTAAAAATGTATATTAACAGGAAATTAATAGTATACTTTCATTAATACAATATGTTAAAATTTACATAATCAATGACTTTCAATGAATGACAGAAAAGTCATTAAAACATTCAAATGCTCTGAGAAAATGAGGGCATACGCTGCATTTTTGCACACTTGGTTAATTCTGAAGTTCAAATATTGCCACACAGCTCATCTCTTCTGTGACACAAGTGTCTTCTCCTTTAGGTTCTAGTAGTCATAGCTGTCATATGCTGATAACTGCATCCACCAGTATAAAACTATTTTCAGCAAAAAAATAGAAAAAGGAGAATACTCCTATTTTTTCTTTGTCAGAAGAATAAAAAAGAACTGCCCAAAACAAACAAACAAACAAACAAACAAAAAACCCAGGACTTCCCTTTACATTACATTGGAAATACTCTCAACAATGATCACATCCAATTCTTTTTTATCAAGTGAATGATTCCACAGCGATGAGCTTAGAATAAGATTCTACTCCTGGAATAGGAAAGGGGCCCAGAATTTGCAAAGTGCTCTTAGGAGAAGATTGCACAAAAAATCAGAATTATGCCATGCATGTCTATCATCTCGGATTTTGTTGTTACTATACTTATTTTATGTGACAAATTTTATCGTGGATTGTAGGGTTTTATAAATATTAAATACGACAAATTCAGACACATTTACAGAAGCAAATAGAAATTGATTAGTGATCTTTTACAACACAAGATAGGAGAATTTTCTAGGACACTAATATTTGTGAATTCTACTATGTTCCAGAAAATTACCAGTCTGTTTGCTTGCAGGGTTCATATAAATCACAGTAAGTAACTCGTTTATTGCCTCATAGAATACATTCAATGTTAATAACCATAATTAATTTATTCATGTTTCTGAAGATTTTTAGCACACATACTTTAATTTAGAAAATGGATTTATAAGAAAATGACTTGTGTCCAAGTTGGGTGATGCAAAGTGTTAAGATGCTTCAAATTTATAAAACAAGCATGTGTATAGATATTTTTGACCATTGTTTGTATGTTTTAAAATATTAAATTTATGACCAATTTTTTGAGCAGTTCTTGGATTCACAAAGTCCTATTGCATCTTTTCTACATGATGACAAAAATCAGTCTCAACAAACATTGTTTAATGTGTTATGTATGATATAAATTATATTTACATTATTTTGAAGGCAGTAAAACAACATCCATATTCACCAGTTGAGTAAGGTAATAATAATGTTAGTGTTATCTTCTCAGTGTAATCTACTAATGTTTTTATAACTTATCTAAAAAAAAAACACTACACAAGGATTAAAGATTTGCTACAGATTCAAATTTTGACCTGAATAAAACAAGTTGATACATTTACTGGTTATCCATGTATTTATATAAATACATGGAAAAGAGTCATTAATTGGTGCACATTGGTATATTTAATTTAGAAAAAAAATCTTACAAAGAAATTTATTTGAATTTATATTGGTTATAGAATAAAGCGTGGTGTAGGAAAGCAAATACTAATTGTCCTAATTTCTCTGTGGTATACAAGAAAAGGAGGTTGAAACAGGAAGCATGAATATGTCATTATTTTCATTTCATTCTTCTAAATATGACATTCATTTATTTTCCTTCTACAAGCTGGTGGTAACAAAGAAAACCTGAGAAATATGCAATGTGTTTGCATTTTTTTTTTAGTGATTTTCAGGTAATTTTCCAGATTTTATCCCTAGAGTTAGAAATCTGCTACTGACTGGCCTGAGTGAAAGTTACCAGTCTTAAATGGGTCTCATTGGGCTAAAATCAAGGTGTTAGTTGGCTGCGTTTTTGTCTGGAGACTCTAGGGGAGAATCCATTTTCTTTTATTTTCCAGCTTATAGAGTCTAAGTGTATTATTGGGTTCATGGTCCCCTTCCATCTTTAAAGCCAGCAATGGCCATTTGAGTCTCCCTCAGGTGTTATAGCTTTCTTACATCATTAGTCTGACACTGACTGCCTTTTCTGCCTCCCTCTTGCATTTTAATGGATTCCTTTGATATCACTGGCCCACTTGATAATACAGAATAATCTCTTCATTTTAAGATCAGCTGATTAGCAACCTTAATTACATCTACAACCTTAAACCCCATCCCTATGCCCCCATCCCTATGTAAAATCATGTTATATAACTTATTTACAGGTTCTGGGAATTAGTCTATGAATATCTTGTGGAGGAGGAGAAGGCATTATTCTATCTACCACAATTATTTTAAACATAAATTAGCAAACATTGAACAGAAAATATTGAAAGGTTCCAATAATCCTCAAGTAATTTTACATCTTGCAGAATTTTACATTCTGCAAAAGCTGTAAAGGAATAAAACAATTTAATTCTGCCAAATAACCAACATTGGGAATTAAAGAGGTACTATAGATACCCCAGACATTGAAAGGATAATAAATATTTTAATGAAAAATTTTAATTCAATGTTGACTTAAGAAATGAGAAACCTGAATACCTTTATAATCATTTCAAAAATTGAATTAATAATTAAAAACTTTACCACAAAAAAGAAAAAAAAGCTTTAGGCACAGAAGGCTGCATGGGTATATTCTATACAACATTTGACAAAGACATGTTACAAAGACAAACCCCATACAATCTTTTTAGAAAATAAAGAGGGAAGAAACTGTATTTTCTCTCATGAAAATTGCTGGTAAATTGGTCACCAGTGTAAATGAATATTTTTTAAAAATCTTCCAGACTGACTAATAAAATGAGAGATCATTTCAAAAAAGCTCTTTGTCTCCACGAAAGATTAATCAGTATTAAAAATACAGAAATTCTATGAAAGAGATGAAAAAAGGAAGCTAATAAATTTTGGGAACAGATCTAGCTGTTAAAAATATCAAAGCTAAACGAAATGAATGGCCAAACACATGTGCAAAAGGTAATCCCTTTTTTTCAGTAGAGAAATGAGAGTGTGTGCATCAGATGGACGTTTCCCTGCCATCTGCACCCAGAGCACCCAGATCTCTGGAACAAAGCACTACCTAGTCAAAACTCTTTACTATTTGACAGTTTATTATAAACTTAAATATGCACTTACCATGCAAATCAGAAATTTCTTTCTGAGATATTTATGACAAAAGAGATGAAATCCTTTGTGCGTATAAAATGTACACAAATGGTTACAGAAGCTTTATTCACAAAACTAAGTTGAAAACTTAAATAATCATCAGCATGTAATGGAGAAAAAGTAATGATGTATCCATACAATGGAATATTACTCAGCAATACAATATTGTGAACTACTTGCCATAAATATATATAATTTTATTTGTTAATTAAAAATAAACTAAATATAATTTTTTTAAAAAATTATTACTGATACAAATAATTACATGAATATATCTTAAAGCCATACTACTGAGAAAGACAATACAAATGCTAGCACATACCCTGTAACCGATTAATGTGAAATTTTATAAAAAGTTTATGAAATCTAGAGAAATAGAAAGCAGATCAGTGCTTGCCTGAAGCTGGTGGTGTCGGCATACACTGATTGCAAAAGAGAACAAGATAATATTTGGGGACAAAAATAATTTTATCTCTTGGATGTGGAGATGGCTACACAGTTTTATATATTTGTAAAAACCATCAAACTATACAGTGAATATCAGTTTATTTTGTAGCAGATAATGATAACTCAACACCACTGATGTTTAAAATATATGAACCTTGACACTTACCAAACAAAATAAACAAAATTGTTCCAGTAGAAATCAAATGAATATATTCCTAGGTTTTTATTTTCTGTGTTGCTATTGTGAAAGTTATTGAGTCTTTGATTTGGGTCTCAGTTTGACCGTTGTAAGTATATAGGAATGCTACTGATTTGTGTACATTGATTTTGTAGCCTAAGGTATTGCTGAACTTATTTGTCAATTCCAGTAGTCTCTTGACAGAATATTTGGGGTTTTCTAGATTTAAGATCGTATCTTAAGCAAAGAGCAATAGTTTGACCTCTTCTGCCCCTATTTGGATGACCTTGATTTCCTTCTCTTGTCTGATTTTTCTGGCTAGGACTTCCAGCACTATGTTGAATAGAAGTGGTGATAGAGGGCAACCTTGTCCAGTTCTAGTTCTAAGTGGGAATGCTTTCAATTTTTCCCTCTTCAGTATGATATTGGTTGTGGGTTTGTCTTTTATGACTTTTATCATTTTGAGTAAGTCCCATCTATGCATATTCATTAAGTGCTCCTATCATCAAAGGGTGCAGAATTTTGTTGAATGCTTTTTCTACATCTATTGAGAGGATCATATGGTCTCTGTTTTTACTTCTATTTATGTGGTGAATTACATTTATAGATTTGTATATGTTGAAACATCACTACCTCTCTGGGATGAAGCCCATTTGGTCATGATGGATTATTTTTTGGATGGGCAGCTGAATTCAATTAGCTAGGATTTTATTGAGAATTTTTGCATCCGTATTCATAAGGGATATTGATCTGTAATTTTCTTTTTTTGTTGATTCCTTTCCTGGCTTTGCTATCAGGGTGATGTTGGCTTCATAAAACGTGTTGAGGAGGATTCCTTCCTTCTTGATGTTGCGGAATAATTTCTGCAGTATAGATACCAGTTTTAACTAAAGAGGTGAAAGACCTCTACAGGGAGAACTATGAAACACTAAGGAAAGAATCAGCAGAGGACATAAACAGATGGAAAACCATACCATGCTCATGGGTCGGCAGAATCAACATTCTTAAGATGTCTAAACTACCCAAAGTGACCTATGGATTCAGGAGAAATGAAAACATACATCCATAAATATTGTTTGTATAGAAATGTTCATAGAAATGTTACTCATAAAAGGCAAAAACATAAACAACACAAGTTTACCAGGTAACTGGGTAAACATTTTCATATATTAATCCATTTGAATAATAGCAATAAAAATAATCCAAATATTTATGCAAAAATATGAAGAAAGTCACTGAAACATACCAAAAAAAGAGTCATAAATAAAAGAATTGATATTTCATTTATTTGAAATTCTAGCACAGGTGAAATTTATCTATGACAGAAAGCAGATAAGTAGTGATGGATATAGAGTGACTATGTAGGGTAGGCAAATTTTATATCTAGTCTTTTAAAGTTATTTTTTATTTTTTTCAGATTTATTTATTTATTTATTTAGGCTGGGCCCGAGAATTAAATTGACATACAAGAGGTCAACAGGATAAAAGCATACGAATTGATTTAATACAAGTTTTATGTGGTATGGGAAACTTCATGAAGAAATGAAGACCCACAGAAGCAGTTCAAGTCAAATATTTAGTACTGAATTGGACAAAGAATAGTAAATTGTGAAAAAGTGATAAGGTAAAGGGGCTTGGGCTAGGGCAGTTAACTAGGAACTGTTAAAGAAGTGACTAGGAAGATAAGGATTGTTTGTAAAGATTTCCCTTTGCCTTAGCTTCTTGTCCTTCATAAGAACGTTATTTTCCTTTTGGTAAAGGGAAGATGGTTTTCACATGAAAATTTCATCTCCTACTTTTCAGAAATAGAAGGAAGATCAGCTTGACCTCAAACCTGCTATTTTAAAATGCCCATAACTCAAAATAATTCTTACGATAAAGTGGCATATTTTGGGATGGTGCGTTTTAAACTCCTTCAACTACAATGTGGTACATTTGGGGATGGCAGCATTATACTCTTATCCGATTGGTGTGTTATATGTTATATTAATATATCTAATGATACACTTACAATGCATTTTATTTCTTGAAAAATATGCCTTAAGAAAGTTTTAAAAAATTAGTAGAAAAAAGTGGAGGAAAAGAAGTAAATGTTTTCATGGAGGAAGATGCAATTAAATATGTGCAAAAAAAGGTGAAACATAAACAAAGGATTATTTGTGAGGATTTATGTGGAGAACTAGAAACATTATTTTTTCTTTGTTAATACCTGAAATTATGATAAAATGTGGAAATTGTTTTCTGGAAAACAATTAGAGGAGTATATTTTCCTTCTTTTTTCTGCTGAAATATGCTGCAACCTGGAGTAATTCACTCGGAAGTTGGTACTAGCTATTGAAAATGTGTTTTTAAACAAATTATCTTCAGTGAATTGCTCTGAGGGTATCTTGCCCAAATTACCATCCACAATCCCCTGGAAAACAAAGCAGTTTAGCCTGCTGCTACCATAAAATGTTTTGCAAAATAAGGAGATTACTTATATGTAAAACAGTTGATTAACAAACAAATTAGTAAAGCTTTGATGATAATCTCTCCCAGGCCAGTGAAGTGGTAGCCACCTTAAATAACAAGTGGGCAATAAATTCCAATATATGTCTAAACAATTGTTACCTAAAAAATTATAATCGTGTATAATGCTTAATAAAATTATTTTGTAATTTGATAACAAAACTTCATATTATTGAATATTTTATATTGGTTGGATATTTTGTTTGTGTTTAGTGAATTATGATGCAATATTTTCCCCTCCAAAACAAGTTGTTGAACTTTTCTATCAGAGGACAAATACCCAACTTTTTTCATGTAAGATATGGATGTAGGATCCCTTTAGGACTAATATTTAAGACTCAAATAAATTGTTTCATATAGTGTTATGAAATTGACATGGCATTATTGTCATTTTTATACTGGCTGTAAAATATTACATAACATTGAGATCCTTTATTTCTCACTAAAGTGAGCTTATTCATTTACCTAATAAGGTAAAAAAATTCCATCAAAATGAATTATTCATTGAAACTTCAACTTAATGCATAATGTACATTACTATGAAATTTTAGAAATGATTCTTTTACTTACTAATAAAAATATGAATATAAATTAATAAATTTATAAAGCTCTTTATTTAATATGTAATGCAGGGTGTACTTTATTTTAACATTAATTAACACTTATTGAGTATTTTCTAAGCCAGGCATTGTACACTAGTTATTCCATTTGATCTTTATAACTCTCTGAATAGTTATAATTATACTCCTCACTTTAACAATGAGACAGTTAAGGTTCAGAGTTAACTAATTCACGTAAGGTTGAAACCACCCTTTATAAAATTAATAAAGAGCCTCAAGGTGGGAACTGTGGTAGGGGCCCAAACTCTGCAATGGTATAGGCGTAGTTAAAACTATAAGTTTTACTTAATTGTTCCCATAGATTACATCACCACTGTGAAACTTAAGACTGGTTTTTGATAATTCTGGTGGACCAACTGACACCAACTATACCAGTGGCCATATTTAGGAACTGACTCAACATGTCCTGATACCCTCTACCTGGGGACTGACTCAGCAGAAGAAAATTTCTGCTTTTCAACCTCGTGAGTTCATCCCCAGGCAATCAGCAGACTCAATTTCCCAGCCCTTTGCCCATGAAAGCTGTCTTTAAAAACACTGGCCCCAAAATTCTTGGGAAGATGGATTTGAGAAATTTCTTCTATCTCCTTGCTTGACACCCTGTGATATTAAACTCTTTCTCCATTGCAGATGTTGCTGTCTCCATGTATTGGCTTATTCTTGAGCAGTAGGTAATGAATCTGGTTGGACGGTAACAAGATCAGCAAGTGGGCCCTTGATTTTTAGAGCCTTTTCAGCACTGTTTCCCAGGTGATCTTCTGCCAACCTTTGTGTTTCTGAACCCAAAGACTTCCACCATTATTGAACTCCCTCTTGTTGCTTATATCTCCACATGAATAATTTAGATTATGTATGCATTTCAATTTTATGGTACCCAATTGACTTTTGCAGGAAAGAATTTCTCATTATTTTCTCTTTGTCTTTCCTTTTAAGCTAGTTGGCAAGTGTTTCTGCCTGTTCCCAAATCAGGATTTATCAATGATCAAACTGCAAACAAAATCAAAGTATATCTCTAAATTAAAGGACATGGATATAATCAGCAGGTTGGATAATATTTAAACTTTTGATTTGGAAAGAAAGCTAGTGTCCATTTAATTTTGGGGGAGAGCTTCATAACTCCCTGGTAGCTCCCAGGAAAGCTGGCATGACTTCCTTTTAGAAGAAAGAACAATCATAGTAGACAAGACTCTGTTAAATGCCTCGCTGATCACAGAAAATGGGCCCAACTCTACAGGGAGTTATGACACTGATGGCTGATTATGCTCCATATAACTATTTTAAGATTCATCCAGGTTGTACTGTGCATTAATAATTCATTTTTATTACTGAGTAGTGTTCTGCTGTGTAGATAGACTATAGTTAGTTTATCTATTCACCTATTGATGAACATTTGAATTGTTTCCAATATTTGTGTATTACATATAAAGCTACTCTTAACATTTGTTTATAAGTCTTAGTATGCATATGTAATTTAATTGTTCTTGGGTATTAATAAATACCTAGGAGTTGAATGGCTAGAGCATATATAGATATATGAATATGTATTTCATGTCTTTAGAAACTGCCAAACTATTTGCCAAAGTGAATGTATCATTTTTACTTATTGCCAGCAGTAAATGGTAGCCCAAGCGATTATATATCCTCACAAATGCATAGTGTGACCAGTCTTTTCAATTTTAGCCATTTTAATAGGTTTTCAATGGAATCTCATTGAACTTTCAATTTGCATTTACCTAATGCCTTAATGATGCAGTTCTTTTTTTTTTTTTTTAATGTGTTTATTTGAGATCAACCTATATTCTTTGGTGAATTGTCTGTTCAAATCTATAGCATTTTTAATTGAGTTGTTTGTTTCTTATTATGGTGTTTTGAGAAAGTATGTGTGTGTATATGTTTATATATGTATATATTTACCCACATACATATATTTCTTTTTCAGATATGATTTACAAATATTTTTCCTAGTCTGTGACTTTTCATTTTTTAACAGTGTCTTTGAAGAGCAGAAATTTTTAATTTTTGATGTAGCATTTAAGAAAAATTTTGCTTAGCCTAAATAAATAAAGGGAGATTTAGTACAAGGAATTAGCTAATGTGATTATGGACTCTGAGAAATCTCACAATATTCTTTCTACAAGCTAGAGAACCAGAAAAGCCAGTGGTGTAATTCTGGTCCCAATCCAAAGGCCTAAGAACCAGGGTGTAAACTGAGGGTGTAAACTGCTGTCCAATAGCAAGAGAAGATCTATGTCCCAGCTCAGTCGGGCAGAGAGAGCAAATTCTCCTTTCCTTCACCTTTTTGTACTATTCGGGCCTTCACCAGAATGAGTGATGATCACCCACATGGAGAGGGAAATCAACTTTCCTTAGTTCACCAATTTGAATACAAGTTTCATCTGAAAATACCCTCATTGATACAACAAAAGTAATGTTTAATCTGGGCACCTTGTGACCCAGTAAAATTGATACATAAAATTAACCATCAAACCAGGTCACAAAGGATTTTTTTAAATGTTTTCTTCTAAAGATTTTAAATATTTAGATTTTCGCTTTAAGCCAACTTCTTATTATGAGTTAATTTTTGTATACGTTGTGAGATATGGATTGAAGTTCATATTTTTATATGAATTTCTAATTGTTCCAGCATTATTGTTTTGAAAACACTATGCCCTCTCTGCTGAATTACCTTTATACCTAAGTAAAAACCATTTGTCCAGATATGATTGAGTCCATTCTGGAATATGGAATCTGTTCTAATAATTATTTGTCAATATTTGCACAAGTAGTATGACGTTGCTTTGATTATTGTAGCTTTGTAATAAATCTTGAAATAAAGACAAGGTTAGTCCTCCAAATTTGTTTTGTTTTTGAAAGTTATTTTGGCTATTTTGAATCCTTTTCATTTCCACGTTAGTTTTGAAATGAGTTTTCAATTGCTCCAAAAGACCCTGATGAGGTTTTGATTGAGATTATTTTAAATTTATAGATTAGTCTGGGAATAATTTATATCTTAGCGATGTTGGGCTTCTGACCAATGAGCTCGGTATAACTCTCCATTTATTTACATCCTCTTTAGGTTTCACCAGCAGTATTTTGTAATTTTCAGCATATAGGGCCTTCATACCTTTTGTCAAGTATTCTCCTGCCTTGATGATAAAAAATTTATTTTATATTACTTTTAGATGTATCAAGGAAAGATAATGAACTAAGGTAAAGAGAAAGCTGGAAAAAAGCACTCAGTTAATACTCACTTACAAACCACGAAAAGCATTTATACTAGAAAAACTAGCAAATTATATAATATTGTAGCCATTTTAAATTATTTTTATATAAAAATTTGTATTTAGATGCCTCTGTTTTAAATATATTTAAATCTGTTAAATACATAATATTCTCTAAAGAATATGCTCTTAATTTTGTTCTTTACAATTATATTCATCCTTTAATTGTATTTTCAATTATCTAGAATTTCTTTCATATAAATTCCTATTGTTTGATATTTTATTATTAATAGATTCACCACTATAATATTGATTTTATAAAACAATAGGGCTAATAAAATTTCTCAGCCATCATACGTGATTTCTTTGCAAACAATTTTTATTTTACTTAGTTAAGTTACTATAAGTTATTGGAGTGATGTTTTTCTTACTTTCAATTACTTTTAAAAAGTAGGTGTCTTACCAGTCTCATTATTTGCACATGTGGCAGGTAAAAGAATATCTTTATAAATGAATAGAGAAAATGACTATAAAACCACAAGCACATAACACTGGAAGTCAGCATGGTAATAAGCCAATTTTTGTGGAAATGAACTCATTAATGCTAAATTTTTGCTGACTTCCAACTGATCTGAAAACTGCTTTACAAAATTCAAAAGGCACTTCATGAATTGTAGAAGAAAGGAGGAAAAAAGGAATGAACCAACCATAACCAAGCATATTTCACTCATTTGGCTTCCAACAAACTCCCTTATAATCTATAGCTGAGAGTTGGGAAAAAAAGAAATAAAATTGATGAGGGTGACAGAAGTTTCCTTTCAGAATGATACCAAAGCCTCCTTGTTGCACAGTGCAGATCAGTTTAGACATAAAGTACAATTGGGCTTTGATTGTTTGTTAGAATTTATTTTACCTTTCCTTGCACTTGAAAATTTTCACACATCTCTCACAAAAAAGTTAACTTTCCCTAAGTGGGCTTTAGACAGAGGAGAGGGCAAATTGAGAAACAATATGGAATTTGAAAAAAGATAAGTATTTATAAGGCTAAGAGGAAAAAATATATCTCTCATGTTTTGTTAGAGGATTATCTAAAAAGTCATTTAAAATACTTGATAAATTGATAATTGTCTTTTTATAAACTTCTTATAATTTTTTAGCAGAAATAAATATATTTAAATAAAGATAATTATTAAAGGGGCTAATTTCCTATGTCAATAATTATTTTTATTTAAATAGCCGTGAACCTATACGGTCTATTTTAAAGCCCAGGAGAAGTCAACACATGTTAAGAGGATCTCATATATGATGTTTTCACCATTGCAATAATCAAAACAATAAAAAATATAGTTTTTCCTTTTCTAACATATCTCAAAATGTGATGGCAAATTATTTATCTGGCGTAACTATTCATGACCTGTTTCCTCAAAGAAGTAGACCCAGAAAGTATAACTGTATCCCTTTATTTATGGCCAAGGTATGGCTGATTTAAAGCTGAGAGAAGCAAACTGCTATCCCAACAGAAGATATTCAGAATTAAGGGTCCAATGTTGTTTCCATTTATTGTTTATATTCTCCATACCTCAAAAATTCAGATAATAAGTTGTGGCTACAAGACAACTATAAACAACAGAAGAACCATGACAATTTAGCTCAAGAAACCCAAAAAGCTGTTAAAATTAATGGAGGAGAGAAACATGGACCAGAAAATTTCTGGGCAACAAGTTGACCAGCCAGAATTTATTGGAACAGATACTTTTCCGTTTTCAATAACACTGATACAAACTAAAGGTGTAAAATACCTGTCTAACAGAACATGCAAATATTAATAGAATTGGAAGCCAAAATGATATAAATTCACTCCTGTAAACTTAATCAGATAAGACAATTTAGAGAAAGATTCTATTTACTTTTTCAATATCAGTCTATTTGAATGTTAGCTCATTCCTTTCAGATACATCCAGCATCTCGCACATAATTAAATAAAAGTTAAATTCAATTAAATAAATATAGTTTGATTTTCTCTATCATGTGCTTTTCAGCTTGTTAGCACGAAGGAAGGGAAAAGTAAATGAGAAATTTACATTTCTAGGTGCTACAGTATAATTGTTGGGAATATACTATAAGCTTCACAAAAATATAGGAAGTGCTATAGAAGAAACTATTAATAATGAAAATTTAAATTACAATACAGTCACACAGCACATGAAGGAGAAATTATTTGTAGTAGTGGTACAAGAGGATATTGGGGGATGTCAGGGCAACTGACAATATATGTCTTCAGGATTTCAAAATAAAAGTGATGATAATAGCAATTGTTCAAACTACTGCAATTAATGTGGGAAAATGTATAACTTTTTCAGAAAACAATCATTTAAATTATGGTATTTTTGGGGAATTTTTAATTTACATTTAATGCAATTGCCAATATATTTGGGTTCAAATCTCTTATTTGTACACTTTTTAATTTCAAAATATTAGGGTTGGCATAAATGTTTTTGTTACATGGATACCTTGTATAACACTTAAGTCAGATCTTTTAGTGGGCCCATCACCAGAATAGTGTCCATTGTACCCAATAGGTAAGTTTTCGTCTTTCACACCTCACACTCTCCCCTTCTTGGTTTCCAATGTCCTTTATATCTCTTTGTGCCTGTGTGTACCCATCGTTTAGCTTCCACTTATTAGTGTACACATATGGTGTTTGGTTTTCAATTCCTGAGAAATTTCACTTAGCTAATTGTCTCCAGTTCTATCCAAGTTGCTGCAAAAGCCATATTTCATACTTTTTTATGTTTGAGTAGTACTCTATGGTGTGTGTGTGTGTGTGTGTGTGTGTGTGTGTGTTCTTTATCCACTTGTGAATTAATGGACACTTAGGTTGATTCCACATCATTGCAATTGTGAATTGTGCTGTGATAAACATTCAAATGCAGGTGTCTTTTTTATAAAATGACTTCGTTTCCTTTGGGTAGATAACTAGAAGTGGGATTGCTGGATCAAATGGTAGGTGTACATTTATTTCTTTTAGGAATTTCTATACTGTTTTCCATAGAGGTGGTATTAATTTGCCTTCTCACCAACAGTGTATAAGCATTCCTTTTTACAGACACTTTTAAGGGGTCATAGGAAAGATAGGACAAGAATTTGAAGAACTCACGCGTTTTATATGAATTTGTATGCAATAGACTTTAAATTTCATCCTGTTATTGAGGGGTTGACCTTATCAACTGTAATTAAGGAGTTTCATTGTATCTATCTATTTTTCCACCTCTCAATAAACATTTGTTGATAGCCACAGGAAAACTTTGCCAGAGATAAACAGATTAGCCACACTTATTCTCAGAGAATTAAAATGAAATATACTTTAGAGAGGTTATCAAGGACACATTCTTGAAAAATTCTCTTTTTTATTAAATTTCTTAATTGTAAATCCATCACAAGCCAGAGTTATCACTTTATTCCTACGTTTTAAATAATCATATCAGGGAAATTATTTGTTTAATGACTCCTAAACTGCATCATCCCCATAAAGTTATTTTGTGCTGTCAAGCTGTTATTCATGTTGGATCTGCTGATGAGATCCAGTTGGGTCTTTCGTTCCTCTCCTAAAAGAGTCCCTATTCTCCTTCTAATCCTGTTTTTAAAGGAAGTAATTAAATATGGAACTCAAAAGCCAAAAATAATAAGATACACTGGTTTCATTTTCTTTTCTCTAAAGTAAAGTGGATTTGACGGAATAATATATTAGAGATACTTTGAATTCTAACACTTTGAGCTTATAATTATATCTTAATTTCATTGCAAGCATAAACCTGGGGATAGGACAAAAAAAAAGTACAAAAATAAACAAAAACATAGTAATAGTAAAAAAAAAAACCATAAAAAATAAATAACAGACAACAGGACAATCAAACCTAATATTTTCAAGATTAATACATGTTGTACTAAGTATCAGTAACCCATTCCTTTTTATGGTTGAATACTATTTTATTGCATGAATATGTCATATCTTGTTTATTCATTGATGAGCATCTTTGGTTGTTTTCACTTTATGACTATAATGATTAATGCTGCTTTGAATCTTCGTATGTGTGTGTGCGTGCGTATGTGTGTGAACATGTACATATGTTTTCTATCTTGAGTATACACCTAATAGCAGAATTGATGGACTACATGATAACTGTATGTGTAAATTTATGAAATAATAATAAAATGGTTTCCAAGGTGACTGCAACATTTTGTATTACCACCAGTAATGTATGTGAGAGAGTTCTAATTTGTCCATAATCTCTTTAATACTTATTTTTAATCCATTTGATTATGATAACCTATTGGGTATGAAGTGGTATCTTAAGGTTTCACCAATTATGTGAAGCCTCTTTTCATGTGCTTATTGGACATTTATGTAGTTTGTTTGGACAAATGTCTTTTTTTGTTTTTTTTTTTTTACTATTGAGTTACTAAGAGTTTTTATGTATTCTAGATACAAGCTCCTTATTGGATATAAGATTTACAAATATTTTCTCTCTGGTCTGGGTTGTCTTTTCACTTTCTTGATGAGGTACTTTGAAATACAGATGTTATTAATTTTGATATCTTTTTTACTGTTTATTGCTTGTATTTTATATCATATCTAAAAGTCATTGCCTAATCCAAGGTCAAGAAAATTTATGCCTATATGTTCTTCCAATAGCTTTGTAGTTTTAGCTCTTACATTTATGTATTTGATCCATTTTTAGTTAATTTTTGTATATAGTCTGAAGTATTATTCTAATTTTATTCATCTGCATGTGAATTTCCACTTGTCCTACTCCCATTTGTTGAAGATATTTTTTGTCCTTAACAGAATTTCCTTGGCTTCATTGTTTCAAATCAATTGCCCATTAACGCAGGATTTATTTCCAGACTCTGAATTCTATTCCATTAATGTGTGTCTCTACTGTATGCCACTAACACAATGTCTTGATTACTGTAGCTATGCAGTAAATTTTGAAATTAAAAAATGTAAGCCCTCCAAATTCATTCTTCTTTTTTAAAATTTTTTAAGTATTTTGAGACTCTTGCATTTTCATATGAATTTTTGAATCAGCTTGTTAATTTCTGAAATAAATGAAAGTGGGATTTTGATAGGTATTGTCATGAATCTATAAATCAATTTAAACAATGTTGCAATGACTATGCGGTCTTTCCATTTATCAATTACTTTCAACAATGTTTTGCAGTTTTCAGTGTACTAGTCTTGTATTTCCTTTATAAAACAGATTTCTAAATATTTTATCCTTTTTACTAAAGATGGAAATGCTTTCTCAATTTCATTTTCCTATTATAGAAATATAACTGATTTTGTATATTGCTGAACTTGTTTATTAGTTCTAATACTTTTTTGTAGATTGCTTAAAATTTTCTACATACAAGATCTCGTTTTTAATAAAAAATACAGTTTTATTTCTTCCTTTTTAATATGGATGCCTTTTATATGTTTTTATTGCTTGATCACTTTGGCTAGAACCTCTAGTACAATATTGATTAAAAGTGGTAAACTCGTGGATGTTTCTGTTAGGTAGAATATAAAATTGGGGCTTAATTTACTTTTTGTCATGTTTGGTTTGGAAATAAGCAAGTTACGATAAACTGAAGAAAGAGATTTGAACAAAGGTCTCTGGATATTGATGCTTATAAAAAACTTAACATTCATGCGACAATTAGGGTTGTTAGAAATTGTTTTTTGATTAATCGAAATGTAGTCTGCACTAAGAGATTCTATATCCTCTCTTCCTTTTATAAATCAAAATCAACTAGAGGGCTGTGTATTAAAAATTCTTGAGTCAAGGACATGGTGTATAGTGTTGCCTTTGTTGTTGTTATTATTATACTCCAATATTTAACAGGCTTATGTTAAGTAATACAATGAAATCATTTAACTAGGTTAGTTATTCTTGACAACAGTACAAAAGAATATGTGAATTACATTATTAAAACCCCTTAAGAACTTATTTTACTGAATTTTTAACTGAAAATTAGTTTTAGTAGGAGTGTACTTTTCCTTTTCCTAAATAGCTAATTTGATTTTATCATCATCATGAATTATTTAACTGTCTGTGCCAATTTGTTTGCATTAACTGTGAGGATGGTTTGCAGTAATTTGTAACCATCCATTAGTAACAGATTTAGTAAAGAGTTTTGACCAAAGCATGCGCTTTGTGCTTCCTATTGACTTTATGTTATCTTTCTCTTTGCCATTTTCTCTTCATGTCATTTATTTTCCAAATTACTTTTTCAAAGTGTCCCTTTTTGTATCTATTGAGTCACTTCAGATCCTTTCTGAAATTAAGTGAAACACTTATAAACAAAAATCCCTCAAAAATAAAGTATAAATTATTAATAAAAATCTTGAAATGAAACATTTTGATATCTCTACCTCAAAATGATAAATATTTAACACAGATATAGAAAACTGATGCCCCATCCTTTTTTTTTCCTTCCCTCCCCACAATTAGTCTGCCAGTAAGCATTGCTGAGGATTTTGCTTGGGTTTTCACCCTATTTGGGAAATTCACACTGGTTGATGTGCTGCTATTATCAACATGTCTTTAGTTGCAAAAATATCCATGTTTTGGGGGGTATATATTAATAATTAATTATATATGCAATTGAATTTGATTGGTGAAAAATTAAAAAGCCTTCATCCCTGAGAAAATAATCTATTTCCAAAGTTGTGTTTAGGGAGGTGATGGGGATCTTAGAGTCAATGAATCAAGTCAAATGGCAAAAGAACCTGAAAATAATGGAAGGAGCAACAGAAGGAAAAATGATTTTCCCTCAGCAAAACCATTTAAATAAATTGAATACACTATCAGAAAGGCAGTGTGCTATTTCCAGGAGTCAGAAATTGTCAGAACAGCCCTTTCTAGATTTGCTTCAAGCTGCTGGCAGTCTCATTCCATTCACCCATTAGACTGAGAATGAAAAGCAAACCAGGTGGCTTATGCATGCATTCAAAACAAAGTTGTTTTTTCCAAATGTGAGAATGGACAGGAAGTGAAAATAGTCCTGTGATCTGCAAATGAGAATTCAGGCTTCTTTCAAGAAAGATTTCTCACACTGGAAAAAAGAATCTTTAAATGTATAAGAAATTTCTGCTGGCGAACAACAAATCTTGCTTATTTTGGCAGAAGAGGGACCTACCTGCCTGCATTGCTTTTTCAAGCTTTTGAAGGCCAATGCATACAGATTATACAACAAATAACCTAAGAGGTAACATTTGAAATACTTGCTAACTAATTAACTTTTAATTAATTCTCATGTGTGTCTTTTGAAGTCAAAAGGGTAATTACTTCAAAATAAAATTATGTTTCCTACTACCAATGACCAAAACTGTAAAAAGGGCACACGGTGGAATTTTGAATGTGAATATGCAAACTATTAATGAGGAGATATATACGTGTGTGTGTGTGTGTGTGTGTGTGTGTGTGTGTGTGTGTGTAGTCTGGAAATCATTCCTTTCCTTGAAAATATTACCAACTAAGAAAATGTAAACTATCTGAATTTTAGACAATATCGTAACTGAGAATGCATCTGTTTTAAAAGCCCATGTTTGTTGCAACATTGAGAAAATTGAATTGTGACTACCTTACTTTTTTAATATTGATAAAATGCTTGGTTTTAGAGGTCAAAGAAAAAGTAGGAAGACCATAGTTCTTATACCTGAGTCATAGAACTAAAATGAGTATCCGCAACAGATGCACACTTCATAGCTCTCCCTCTGCCTTCTCCATAATGCATGGAGCAATTACACCTTCCAGACAGAAATGGTCATTACTTGTCCTGCAGGAGGTGTGAGCATATAACATGTGGACATTTGTAAATGAGAATAAAAGTAGGCCAAGAAAGAAGAATAAAAAGAAGAACTACCAGAAAAGGATTTGCAGAAGTAAAATACTTTATTCTGCTCCTAGTTTTAGGTTTGCTAATATATAATCCATGGATATTTGATATTACAGTTCATACTTGAAACATCATGTTTGAAGAAGAGGAGAAACATCACAGGAACTATTTCATAATATTAAAATACTTATTTCGAATTTTTACAAAAAAGTAAAGTAATTGAACGGTTCTTAAACAAAACAAAATTAAACATTAGTTTGGGGCTTTAGCACTTTTGGTTTTTAAAATGTTAAATAATAAGTTATGAGTGTGAATCCGGTTCCAGGACTGCATTGTGTAAGATATTGAATTATTTTTTTCTTTCACTCTTTGCCTTTTTTATCTGTCTGCCTGTGTGTCCTTTATCAAAACATATGTAATACTCAAGTCCTAACATTGAACCGTTGAGAATTTCTATCTTGTCTATTATCATGCTATGTTATGGGAAGGATTTTCCGTTTTACTTTACAGCAAGTCTTTGTGGGCAAACCCTATATGTGTCTCTGTTCTTTCAATGTCATAAAAAGGACTTGAAAATTTCTGATGAGTCTGGAAACAGCTGAGTTTAGAGTCTAACACTCCCGAGTTTACCATTTAACCATTTCCCATCTAAGTTTTCACCATTTCTCTGGGGTACGATTAGGAATCAGAGCTCTGGTATAGCTGGTGGGAATCATAGTTCTAAGCCCTTTTCTAAATACTGGGATTTCTCTCCTTGTAGTAACTTACCCCACACGCTCTTCTTCCTTTCAACTGTTCTAGAACAGCTTGTGTTCAGTGAATGTCCCTTCACTGAATTGAACATTCATGAAAACAAAATGTTCATTTAACTCAAGCTTCTTCAAACTCCCAGAGACAAAGAATTAAAAATCCCAGCTACATATTTAACATGAGGAAGAGAAAACCACAGGGAGACCAACAACAATTTAATATTTTATTAAGTGAGCCTGCCATGAATATATTAAAACTTGGAAGTAAGATTTCACGTCAGAGTCCAAAACTGCCAATTTCATGTTTGAAGTTACATGGAATTGTTAATCTCTAAGAAAACTTAAAGGTATATTGATTCTACCCACTTTAGTTCACAATATTATAATCTTCATTTTTAAAAATTTCATAAGGACAAGAAACTTTAGCCATTAAAAAATACAAGCAATAGAGTATGGGTTAGAGTGAGGTCTCTAATTCATATGCATTGCTTTGTATTTCATACTTTACTGCTGTATATGGAAACATGGAAACACACCCACCCTCAAGATGACAATGCATAGCTATTGTATATTACAGGCATATATTATAACAGAAATAGTACAGGTTTGGTTCCAGACCACAATAATAAAGTGAATATTGCAATAACATGAGTCATGCAAATGCTTTGGTTTCTCAGTACATATAAAAGTTATGACTACACTATATTTTACTTTACCAAGTGTGCAATAACATTAGGTTTTAAAAATATGCATAGCTTAATTAAAAACTATTCTATTGTTCAAGAATGGTAACGATTATCTGGGCATTCAGTGAGTCATAATTTTTTTGCTGGTGGAGGGTCTTCCCTTAATGCTGGATGTTGACTAATCCAGATGGTGGTTGCTGAAGCTTGGCGTGGTGGTGGCAATTTCTTTCAATGTCACAACAATGAAGTTTGCTACATCGATTGTCCCTTCCTTTTAACAAAGATTTCTCTATGGCATGAGATGCCATTTGATAGCATTTTACCCACAGCAGAACTTCTTTCGAAATCGAAGTCAATCCTCTCAAATCCTACCACTTCTTTATCAACTAAGTTTATGTAATATTCTAAATCCTTTGATGTCATTTCAACAATATTCACAGGATTGTCACAAGTAGTAGTTTCCGTCATAAGAAACCACTTTCTTTGCTAATCCATAAAAATCAACTCCTCATGTGGTGAAGTTTTATCATAAAATTGCAGTCATTCAGTCACATCTTCAGTCTTCACTTTTAATTCTGGCTTTCTTGCTATTTCCACCACGGGTGCAGATGCATTCACCACTGAAATCTTGAACCTCTTAGAGTCATCCATGAGGGTTGTAATCAAGGTCTTCCACACTCCTATTATGTTAATATTTTGACCTCCTCCCTTGAATCACAAATGCTCTTAATAGCATCTAGAATGGTGAATCCTTTTCCAGAATGTTCTCAATTTACTTTGCCAAGATCCATCAGAGGAATCACTATCTATGGCTATAGACTTACGAAATGTATTTCTTAAATAACAAGACTTGAAAGTCAAAATTACGTCTTGATCCATATATTAATCCCCTGGTACATATCTATTAGAGCCCTTGGATGACCAGGTGCATTGTCAGTGATCGGTTAATATTTTGAATGAAATCTTTTTATTTTTAAGTAGTGGGTTTCAATAGTGGGCTTAAAATATTCAGTAAATGATGCTGCAAACAAATGTGCTGTCATCCAGGCTTTTATGTTCTATTTATAGAATACAGGTAGAATAGATTTAGCATAATTCTTAAGGCCTCCAAGACTTTTGGAATGGTAAATGAGCACTAGCTTCAACTTAAAATAATCAGCTACAGTAGCCCCTAACAAGAGAGTCAGTCTATCCTTCAAAGCTTTGAAACCAGACATTGATTTCTCCTCTTTAGCTATGAAAGTCTTAGACACGTGGCATGTTCTTCCAGTAGATGGCTATTTTATCTACCTTTAAAATATATTGTTTACAGTAGCTACCTTCATCAATTATCTTAGCTAGATATTCTGGGTTACTCACTGCAGCTTCTACATTAGCATTTTTCACTTCATCTTGTACTTTTATGTTATGGATACTGTTTCTTGCCTTAAACCTCACGCATCAACCTCTACTAGCTTCAAACTTTTCTTCCGCAGCTTCCTCTCCTCTTTCAGCCTTCACAGAAATTAAGAGAGTTGATCTATCTATCTCTGTATTTGGGTTTGTAATCTGTCTCTGATTAATCTATCTCTGTATTTGGGTTTGGTTTAAGGGAATGTTGCCACTGATTTGATCTATCCGAACCACTAAAAATTTCTTCATTTTGGCAATAAGGCTGTTTTTCTTTCTTGTCACTCATGTGTTCACTGGAGCAGCAGTTTTAATTTTCTTCAAGAACTCTCCCTTTGCATTCACAACTTGGTTGACTGACATGAAAGGTCTGGCTTTAAGCCTATCTTAGCTTTTGACAGGTCTTTCTCCATGAGCTTAATCCTTTCTAGCTTTTGAGTTAAAATGAGAGACATGTGAATCTTCCTTTTACTTAAACACTTAGTGGACATTGTAAGGTTATTAACTGACCTAATTTCAATAGTGTTGTACCCTAAGGAGAGGAAGAGAGATCAGCAACAGCTAGTTGGTAGAGAAATCAGAACACACACATTTATTAATTAAGTTCACTATCTTTCATGGGCGCTATTCATGGCACCCCAAAACAATTACAATATTAATAGTAACATCAAAGATCACTGATCACCGATCACCATAACAGATATAATAATAATGAAGAAGTTTGAAATATTATAAGAATCATCAAAATGTGACATAGAGACACAAAGTGAGCATATACTGTTGGCAATATGGCACAGATAGACTTACTCTACACAGGGTTGCCAAAAACCTTCTTGTAAAAATATAGTATCTGCAAAGTGCAATAAAGTGAAGCACCATAAAATGAAGCACAATAAAGTGAGATATGCATGTGTAGTACAAAGCTATCTCAATATACTACTCCATGGTTAACACTGCAGTGAGTAGCAACTGGTTTCTGAGGCATTTTCTTTGCTGTTTAAAGCATTTTCGTGTTGATTTCTGGGATCAAAACATTCCAGATCAGTTCTTAGGAACATTTGTGTATGTTGGAAACACCCCATATAAGGAGAAATAATTCAAGGACAAAGAGAACATGGGCTCCTTTCTAAACTTGATTGTCATTTATTTTTTTTGCATCACAAAATTTAATTACAGCAATTCATGAAAAATAGAATGTGAAAAATATTTGTGTAAAACAAAAAAAATAAAAGTTTTATAAGCATATTCATATAACTGTCGGTATATAAAGTTAACATATTCATAATTTCCAGTTTATTATAGTAAGCATGCAGAGACCATAAAATAAATTAATCAAAATCAATATTTTTTTCTATAGAGTTTTGGCCACTCTCTTGTTTTTTTTTTTTTTGTTTGTTTGTGTTTATTTTCTGGGGCTTTTTTTGGTATTCAGAAGGAATAGTTTCTTATGAATTAATATATTCTGTAAAGAACAGTTTTCTTCTTTGAAAAATTCCTATTTTCATCGCAGCCCATTATATTTCATGTTGGTTTTGAAAACTACTATTTTTCATGTGCTAGCAAATTTTAAGTAATTTAGTATAAAATACCAAAAAAATGCAAATTATATTTCACTGAATGTTATATCCAATAGCATTCCTTTGATTATATTATTAATTAAAAAGGATTATTTATGGTAAATGTTCCAGAATACCCTGATTATAATTAAGTCAATTGTTTCACTTAGTTTGATATTCAAGAAGGTGAAAAATGCAGCTGTCTGCATACAAATCTATAAGGAGACAAATCCTCAGTAGCATATTTATTTCTGGCAGCATTGCTATTGTCAGTGATTTAAAAAAAAAAAAAAAGAACTGAAGATGTAAATAGAATTAATAATCTGATGATTTTAGTGCAGCAAATTTTAAAAATTCAACAGTTGACAAAATTTTGGCAGGTTATACTAATTCTATCAGGGAAAAAAGTCATGAGTCTCATTGAAATTAATTTTGCCCAATTACTATGTATAGCTCTTTACAACAGAATAGAGAGGGCCTGTTATTTATCATGGTTCTGCTTTGTGATAAGAATGTTCATTGTAAAGTGATTTTTAATTTTCAGAGGATACTTAATTTGCTGCCCTTGGTTTTAGTATATCAACTGCCAGATCAGCCTCTTACCCTTTAGCAGACAAGGGATTTACTACTATGAAAGTTTGGCTATCTCAACTGCACAGCTAATAAAAAAAACATTTTGTCTGCTCTAAGCTTTTATTTTATTAACTGCTGCTTTCTGAAGTCTAGGGCACTGTAACATCTAGAAATAAAGAAGTATCAGAGTATTCAAGTAAAATTATAAATCATAGAATTATAAACAGTGAAAGAAATGTAGACTTTATCTTCTTTTTCCCCAATGATCAACCCAAATCAACCCCATTCCACAAGCAACTATCAGACAATCCTTAAAACTTTGATTAAACACTTTTTTTTTAAAGAGGTACCAAACACAGTTATCTAGGTTTCATCTATCTTGATACAAGTAGAGAGGGAGAATCTCTTTCATGTCTATCGAAACATTCATCTAGTCATCACATTTACATTTGAATGTGACTTATTTGAATATGTTAACTAAAACTTCTAAGTCTAGTTCACTGAAATTCATTGAACAATGGTTTCAGAGGAGGACTACTGAGATATAACAGATTTGCTCACTTATCTCTCCCTCCTCGCCGTTCAGTAGTCACCAAAGCCTTTAAATGTTTCCTTTAAACTGCCTGCTTCTTTACCAAGCTCCCTGAGACTGCCACTCTTCAGGAGTTATCAGACTACATTAATCAGCTAACTGACCTCTTTATCCAATCATTCCACTTCAGTCTGTTAGGTAGATAGCCAGGGATTCTGGGTCTCCTGGGGAAGAAAGTGGGTGCTGTTGCCTTAGTACAATTGCTCCACCTAGGAAGAAGGACAAGGGTGGGCCCCAGGCCCCCATCTTGATCTTGCCCCACCCTAATCCTCTCCTGAGCAACTGCCATATCTGGGGGAGGAGGGAACACCCTACAAATCTGCCAATCAGAACTTGGTGTGCCAGATGCAAAAGAATGCAGAGGACTCTCTAGCCCATGGGCCAAGCAGCATGGGTATCAGAGAGTCCAGAAATTGAACTAGAACAACCCGCATGCATAGTAAGACTGAGGCCATGCAACTCCCAACAGTCTAATCAAGGTGGTTCCATGGTAATGTCTGAGCCACTAGGAAGGTCCCAATCCAGGCACTATAAAACAAGGCATAAACCATAACCAAGTCCCTTTGCATCTTTCCTTTTGCTCTCCCTTTGCAGTGGCAACGGGTCCAGGCATGATCTGTGGCACAATCATCATGCTCTGTAAACCTGTATCTTGCTCTTGCCCTATAATCCTATCTTTCTCTCATCAATAAACCTCATGTTCGCGCTTGCCTTACTTTGATGTGTCTGATCATTATTCAACCACCGGCGCTCCAAGAACTCACATTTTCACACTGAAACCTGACAAGTCCACCCTCTATGCAAATAACTTTCTAAAGTAGAAATCTTACGTAAGTCTTCTTCTTGAAAATGGCCAGGTTACCTTAATCAGAGTCGGCTGCTCATAGTATAAAAGTAACTTTCAAATACCTCAAAAATGTCTAGAATACACACCTCTATATTGGCTATGGGTCTGTCAGTCTCTATTTACCCTTCTCTGAAAGTGGTTTTAACCAGAGTCAATTGTTTTTCCTTCATACTTCACACAAAATTACACGTCTTTCCAATTTCTAATTTCTCTTTCTGAAATATTCTTCAGTCTTATTCTATTCATTCTTTAAGGTCCAGCTCAAATGTCATCTACTTGAAGCTCTTTTTAAAAGCACCCTTCATAAATTAATTTAACTAATCCCAAATATGTTATTCACAACATTCAAAAAAACTAGTTAGAGACCTTCTAATAAAATAAATATCCTGCTTTATGTTACTGATTGGCTTGCTTACACCTTTAGTACACAGCATCATAGGAAACTAATAGAAGGTTATATAATTTAGGACTAAATTTCACTGTATTTTATGATTCTTTCTTCTGTATGTCATGTTTTCTTCAATGTAGTGATTATTTTGCATCTACTTTTTGAGGGATATTCATATCCTTTTAAATTTAAGGTATATTTAGGCCTGAGATTTATACAATAAATTTTCTAACTAAGCTATATTTGAGAATCATCTAAATATTTATATAATAGTGTTAGGTAAGTGTGCAGGGGGATTAATTAAACATCTATGTAAGGAATATAAATTGAATGTGAAAATATTTTCTTAACATATTATATATAAAAGAATATATTTCCCCACATTTACTCTCTCTCTCTCTCACATACACATTTAGTCCTAAGTGATCCCAAGAAGCATACTCTATTTTTTAGAATAATTTCCTACCCTTTAAGTGACTGTTAGACATCGTTTTTCACCACAAACTTTGATCAGCTGTTTTCCACATACTTCTCAGCTGAAGACTGAACTCTCAATCTCAAGAAAATAGAAGTAATCAGAAAAGAGCTTTCACATACTCCAATATCCACACCAACTTACCTTATTGTTGAGCACACACTCAATACTCTCTACTCTTCATAGAAGAACTCTTCAGAGTCTGTCTAAGCCAACCCTTCCTCACTGCATTAGATTGCATCCCTTCTAGTGTACTCAGGTATATTGCTTCAGCAATGACTCGTCTCTGTTCTACATCAGCTGCATCTTGTTAGGCACAGGTGCAGGTTGGCAGTACTAACTACAGGAAAAGAGGACAGGGTCAAAAATGAGGAGGCCAATAAGCATTTAGCATATAACCCATAACAGCAGGAACTTGAGGTTAGGAACTTTTCCTGGCCAGGAGCATGAGCAGAAGCTGGAAGCTCATGTCCAAAGCTAATCTTTTCCTCATTAACATACATTAGCATAGTAAAAGTCACACCCATCAGTGCCATGACAGCTTACCAATGTCATGGCAACCCCTGGAAGTTATCCTATAAGGTTAAAATAGGGGAAGGCCCTTAACTCTAAGAACTCCCCACCCTTTTCCCAGAGAAATAATGAATATTCCACCCACCATTTAGCATGTCATAAGGTATAGGTGTAAAAGTCAAAGTACGGTAAGACCCAGAGTCTTCTCCACTCATGGAGATAGACCCGTTTCCTTTCAGGAAATATACTTTCACTTTCTATTTCTATGCTGAAAAGCCTGCAAATACAAGCTGTTTGTGTGGAAGTGCTAAGTGCCTGTCATCACTCTGTGGCACTGGCTCTGCTTGTGATTTTTCCAACCAAGGAGCCAAAGAACCAGGACAACACTCCTCAAATATCAACCCTGACAACCTTCCAACTGGATAATTCACTTCAGCATGCAAACCTGTTCTAATGGTCCTATTTTAGAACAAACAAACAAACACGTACATACAAAGGATTTTCTTTATTCTACTTCTTTCCACAGTTACTCCCACTTTCTTTATGGCAAAACTTTTCAAATGAATTATCCACATCCTCTGTGTTATTTCCTCTCTTTTCAATCTGGAGCACACTGTAATGGACGAGCACCACACTTACCACTGACTCAGCAACCAATGTCACAAACTGTTGCTCCATGAATTAGTATTAAATGTGTTTTGGGACAGGATCTGTCTTAGGAGTTTTACAGAGCTTTGCCCTGAAGGCATAGGTGAATGTGTTGGTTTGCATTTTGAATGCTGTTACACTGGAAGGGCGTCTCTGAAAGGCAGTAGCGGCTGTATCTCATGAGGCGCCGCATTTCTCAGACCTAAAGAATTGGATTTGCTTTGTAAAGCACAAGCGAATCTGTTAAAAACTATAGGCTGAGAGTTGAAGATGGAGTGCCCTCTGGAACAAACAGCTTCCCAGAAAGGCCAGCTTCTCAAATGGCCAAAAGCAAAGCTTTTGTTTAAACCACTCTAGACTATCTGTCTCCATTTGTAATAACCTAATAAACATGGAGCTTACATATTTTTGTTTAACCCCTGTTTAAATGATAAACTTACCTTAGAATTTAAAAATTAACCTTTGAAAGACTTTGTAACTGTTTGCTCACGTAAATAGAATTAGTTAAAGAATCTGTAGAAGCCTTCTATAAAAGCCTTTTAAAAATCTGTTAACCTGAGAGATACTCCCTGTTGTTATGTAAATTTGTTACCCCTGACAATTGTTCACTATTTACTATAAGTTACCATGTAAGACCTCATTGGGGGCTTTTTGAGACCATCGGAGAGGTCCAAGCCCCCTGAGTTCCCGCTTTGCCTATAATCTTTATAAACTTACAAAACTATATCTTTGTCTCAGTGTATTCTTTTATTTCTTCCATTTTCCATTTCTCTCTATTATTTTCTTATCCCTTACAACTCTACCAAAGGGACCCGGTTTTTTGCAGGGAACACTGGCCATGTTCCCCGCAATCATGTCCATTTCTTTCTTAGCAATTAGTAGGCTCAGATGTAGCAACTTCTCTTTCACCTTGGAAAAGACATTATAGCGCATCCCTAGATATTTCACCAATCTGGCAAGTCCTTGAATGTTAGTGAGATTTATTTCTCAGCCTCGGTACACCTGCTTCTTTTCAAAATATGTAGGACAGTTGCTGTTTCCTGCTCCTGATTCTTATTAGTCTGATATCAATGTAGTGGTCTGATATGAAGACTTACTGAATGGAGGGGTGATCAATAATCCTGTGGATAAGATTATGACAGAGAGCTGGGGTATTGACACAGAAGATCTTAGTAAAGGGAAAGTAAGGGAAAAAAATCAAACACATTAATGACTGAAAACTAAATATTAGGGGGTTTGTTTTTGTGCTCTGGTAAATAAACCACATCTGGAACAACAGCTGGAATTGGAGTCATGGCTTAAGTTCAAAACAATCCATTGTAATTCTTCAAGATCTTCCTGTGTTTTTCTCAAGACAAATAAGTGAGGTTGAATGGGGATGTGGTAGGGATCAAAACCTCTTCATTTATTGAGTCTTCAATGGTGCCATCTTTGGGAAAAACACTTCTTAGTTCTCATTTGCAAGCTAATTTGTAACTTCCTTTACACACACTATTTCTGCCTCTCTTGTGTGTACTCATTCTAACACAGCTCTTCCATTTCAAATATGCCCCCAACTTCCCTAACCACTGACTCAACTGCCTGAACATTATCTTCTGCATCTCTCTTTTTTTTTAGACAGAGTCTCACTCTGTTGCCCGGGTTAGAGTGCCGTGGCGTCAGCCTAGCTCACAGCAACCTAAAACTCCCAGGCTTAAGCAATCCTCCTGCCTCAGCTTCCCGAGTAGCTGGGACTACAGGCATGCACCACCATGCCTGGCTAATTTTTTCTATATATTTTTAGTTTTCCAGCTAATTTCTTTCTATTTTTGGTAGAGATAGGGTCTCGCTCTTGCTCAGGCTGGTCTCAAACTCCTGACCTCCAGCAATCCTCCCGCCTCGGCCTCCCAGAGTGCTAGGATTACAGGTGTGAGCCACTGTGCCCGGCCTCCTATTTGGGTCTTGATTAAATGATTATAATAATAACAGGAAGGGGCTCTTCTGTTACATCAGGGAGGACATCACAAGGGATGGACAAGGCCCTCTGTCATTGGATAAGAATGGAATCATAAGAGAAGCACGAAGTCATAGGCAGTGTAACAGGAGCAACAGCTACTGCTGTGAAAGGTCAGTCAACACAAAGCCTGATGAAGCCCCATGGAAAACTATAGTAACAGTAGAAAAGAAAATTTCAGAAACCTTGTGCAAGGGTCCTAGCTGTTACCAGCCCCTCGTTGAACAAATATCAATGACTCCTATATAATCTTCTCCCTTAACTAACTACTGGACCTTTGGATTTGTTCCCGAGAAATGGTGGATTTTTCTGCAAGACAAAGGAGTTGAGACCCTGAAGGCCCCTGGGCAGGCTTCCTGGCAAGATTCACCATCCCCCACAATCTACCCCCAATGCATGTAGCCTCTTGTGAGACACACCACGACCTGCCTCAGGCACGTGGCCTTCTCCTTTAGAAACCGGTGATCTCTGTTAGTGGGTTAGTCGGCAAGACAGATTTGAGGCAGCTTCTCCCATTCTCCCAGCAAGACATCTGTCATATTAAAAATTCCTTTCTTCCTTGGCAATCATCGTTGTCTCAATAATTGAGTCTTTGTGTAAACTACTTATTTATTAATAAGAAATAAATTAGAAGAGATACATATGAAAGTGTTGGGGAAAAGTAAGGAAAAATGGGTACTGTCTTCAAACACCATACAATTTTGTGTTAAGCCATGCGGGTAAATATGGGGGTCACTTGGCATAGGTTACTTCCTGGCTCGACTTCTCAGGGCCCATCTTACGAATATTACCTAATAAGTGAAGTATATCACAGGGTCAGCGTTGAAAAGGCCAAGAAAGAGATAGAGCTATTCTGGAGTTCAGCCTCAAGTCCCCTTCCCACCTGGGCCACTCCTTCATGAAGGTTTATAGGAGTGGCAAAAACATGAGAAACCTAATGAGATCAAGTACCAAGATAAAACAACGTTTTGGGGAATGTGATAAGAAAGATCTACTCTTCTTTCTTCCACACATAGACACGCACACTAAATAAAGTAAAAAGCAATGTGGCATACCCAGACTAGCCATGTAATTTATTACCAAGACACTTTTAGGCGTGACAGAATATGCTATTAATAATTACATAGGGACAGCATGCATACACACAGGCTGCCCCAAGCAACCCAGGCATATGGTCATGGGGTGACAAGCACCTGTGTTACACCTCACTTATTATGTAATATTTACAAGATGGGCCTTGAGGGGTCAGAGCCAGGAAATAACCTATGCCATGGGACCCACATATTTATCCACATCCCTTAACACAAAATCGCTTGTATTATGTTTGAAAACAGCACCCCATTTTTCCTTACTTTTTCCTATCACTTTCATATGTATCTCCTTTAATTTATTTCTTATTAAATTTTTTATTTCCCTTTTTTTTTTCATTTTACTTCCATACATCCACAAACTCAATTTACTTTCATCCCTCCAGGTATCTTTTAGAGCTAGGACCACGACTCTTGGAGTAAAATTGCTTATCATCTTAAGTATAAATTTGTGCTTTAAAAAGAAGACATAAGTTCAGGATCTTTTATTTCCCAGCTAGAAGACTATGGAGAGATGGTATAAGTCCTCAAATTAACCCAAAGAAAAATACTAACATGCTACCAGACCTCCTGATACCTTGAGCAAGCTAATTTTCTTAAGGAAAAATACCTTGGGAGCTAAAAATGAACCTCAGTACTCACCCTGTGCAGCTTGTGTTAAAATTTTCACATACTTTCTAAATTCTTACCTTAGAAAAGTCATTCCAAAAGGGACCACAATTTAAAAGAGCAACTTTTAACTGACATAGCATACTTGGAGGGATTGCTGAGCTCTGTAACATGAACTATTTGCATAGCGATTGCCTTATTTCATTATCTGGGTGTTCAAATTCAGATCAAAAATTGGAACACAGAAAATAACAGAATTGTATAATACCATGATGGGGAAGCAACCAATCATTTAACAGGGCACACAAAGGCAAAATTTAGTTCATGAAGTCTCTGCATATCAATCACATTCAGTGTCATACTGCTAGTTAGCATGGGCTGATTGCTTAATCTTCAAATTGCAAGCTAGCAGTGACATGGCAACAACAGGTCTAAAAGGCAAAATGTAGGAATAGAAGTGGGCAAAGCTGAAGCAGATGCATAATTCCATCTTCCTTATTATTGAATCTTCTTCTTGCTGAGTAGTTTTAACAACCCTATTGTATGTGGTCATCAATATCTGAAAGATACCTTTTTAATTAGCCACCACCAAGGACTTAATTAAGCTCCAATTAGTAAAGTTTCCTTTAAAGTAAGGGATTGTGTAGTTTTGGGTTTTTTTTCCTCAAGTCATTGCAGATTTTTTCTTTGTACTTTTTGATCAATTTGCTTTATCTATTATAGTTTGAGTTCTGTGAATAGGCAAATATTTAACGTCTCATTTCTCTTGCCTAATCACTCTTATAACTGCAATTATTAATATATTCATTTTCTATAAATGTAACATTCAAAACTCACTTGTATTTTTCTTGACATATTAGACTTTTTCACACTTGTGTTGCTCCATGAATTAGTATTAAACGTGTTTGGGGACAGGATATGTCTTAGGAGTTTTTACAGAGCTTTGCCCTGAAGGCATAGGTGAATGTGCTGGTTTGCATTTCGAATGCTGTTACACTGGAAGGGCGTCTCTGAAAGGCAGTAGCGGCTGTATCCCACGAGGCGCCGCGTT